>CAHIKZ030005400.1:1915000-1945000 GCA_903632075.3 Acanthosepion pharaonis
GAGAACAAAAGGAAAATGAAAAATAACGACGAAAAGAGAAAATTATGAAAGGAAATAAATCAAAGAGAAAGAGACGGCGAGGATATTTAGTTTAAAAGAATTGGGGAAAAGAAAAAATGAATTTGAGATTAAATTATAAAGTCTTTTTTTTTATTATTCCGATTTTATTTTATTCATTTTTTGTTTACATTATGAGAATTCCGGTGATTATGAAAAATGTCATTTGTAATCTCCTTGACCAGGACAAAATCACATAGCAATGCACAATACATAAGTTGCTGACAACGGTATTATAAGTAAAGTAATAGTCACGATTTTGCCGCCATTTGTCTTAAAATACAAATGTATCATATTAAATTTCAGTGAAACATCGGAAGAGAAACTGATAAACATGAAGGGCGTCGTATAGACTTGAATTGAGATAAATAGTACAATTAGAACATATATTTAAACAATCATTCAAGGTGAATGAACACGTTGGAGGAGGGGTGAAGAAAAACTTTTAAAAAATCAAAAAGAAATCAAGAAGAAACTTTGATTCCAGCAGAATCACCAAATTTAAAGAAAACATGAATTCTTCTACCAAAGTAATTGCGTCTTAATAGCGTTAGTAATTCCAAATTCTTTGTTTTAAGATTCCTAGATAAAATGTGTTCATTACTACACATAACAAAAGCAATTAAAACAAGATTTCGGAATTAATTCCAATATATATTTTTCAACCAATAAAATCACATTAGAAGATTTGTTTGATAAACAATCATTACAAGGGAAAGTACTTCGGCAGATGTAGGTAGTAGTACATCTACCACGTCTTATTTTTTTAAACATTTAGAAAAAAAAAAAAAAAAACTAAAAAACAATAATAACTCCCTTGATTACTCCCGCAAATTCGAGAAAAGGATTTTCGTGAGTTAGTGTGAAATTATTTTTTAACTAATGAAGATCTTTGTATTGAAAATTTCACACCTCTATGTGAAATTAGATTTCGGTTCCATTTAGGGATATAAAAATGGAAGCATACTGTTTCTCGGGTTACAAATCAATTTCGGAGGCCTGTTTGATCTACAGATGCGTACATACACACCCATAGACAAACATATAATGGAATTGATGAGCCAGCAGCCGCTGAATAAGGCTTTATCTATGAAATCATGAACCCGTTAGGCTGAACCTCAAAAAAATAAATCACTCCTCACATTTTACAAGGCACAAAAAATTAATTACTTTATTAATTACTTGATAAAACAAAGTTGACTGAAAAGAAGATCGCACGTGGTGTGTCGAGTGAGAAATTAGTTTCTTATTAGTGAAATAACTTGTTTTTTTTTTTTGTATCAAGTTTTGTAAAAGCCAAAGCTTATGTCTTAAAAATGCTGCAAACTTATTCAGTACTGCATGGATAGAATTATTTGTGTTGTAGGATTTACATATAATTGTTTATTGCAATGTGGAGACTGGGCAAATACCAGTTCGTCGAAGTAAGGTAGTTCGCTGTCTGGCTCGCAGTCGTCAAGTTTTAGTCTTCGTGCTGAATACGACTCAGTCTGGGCTCTGTTTGCGGAAGGAGAATCAGCTAAAAAAAATAATAAATAGACAATGCAAAGGGCCCGGCAGCGCGGTTTCGGTGCTAGGACAAATTCTGAGCATTGTGACCCGAGTAAATATGCTGGGGTTTCCCCCCATTTTACACGAGCTTATGTCACATCAAATCTCAGTGGAGTGACTGGCTCACGATTCTCAAGCTCTCTGTCTTCGAGATCAGTATTACTCAGTCAATGTTCGGTCTAGGGACGGAGGCTCAGATGAGAAAAATAGACAATACAAAATTCCTGATATAACAGTTTCCAGGGATGGGTAAATTTTAACCATTGTAGGGTACGCGCTCTGGTTTCCCACTGTAAACTAGAACTTGTGTCACGTCTTTTCTCAAAATGGAGGTTGAATAAATACCAGTTCTTCGCAGTCAGATAACTCGCTGTCTGCCTTGGGATAATCACGTTGTGTCTTTGAGGAGAGTATGATTCAGTCGGGGCTCTGGCTAAGGATGGAAAATCAGCTGAAAAAATAGATCATGAAATATGCCTAATAAAGCAGTTGCGGGGTTTCGATAAATTATGAATTTTGGCGCGAGTGTACAAGATCGGGTTCTCCTTTCTAAACTGGCCCTGTGTTGCATCTTCTCTCAGTTAGGAGATTAAGTAATACTCGTTCGACGGAGTCAGGCAATTTGATGTCTGGCTCGCAATTGTCATGTTCTCCGTCTTCGGGCGGAGTACGATAAATTCCGTGCTCTCTTTACGTACGGAGACTTGGCTAAGAAAAATAGACAATGCAATATGCCTGATCCCTTGGTTGCAGTGGCTGGGTAAATTTTCACCATTGTTCCGATTCTACGCACTCGGGTTCCCCTCACTTGTGTAATAAATCGTCTTAGAGGGGAGAATATGTAAATTCCAGTCAATTAAGGTCATTTCGAGAGAATGACATTACACCCTGTGGCTTAAGACATAAACAATATTATAACCGCTAGGTTTCAGTTGGTACAGATTCCCCCCACCCACTTTCTCAACGTAATTTCACTGACCTCTTCTTAAATATTTTTCTGGTAATTATTGTAATGAAACTTCCTCACTGGTTCCTCAACTGTATGTTCAATTTTGAAATTATATTCTCTTGCACTTTTCGATTGTGAAAATCTCTTCTGGCTTCCTCTTTTCTGTCAAATAAGATCTCCCAAAATTAGACTGCAATTCCACTCATCTTCTATGTCCTTCAATTCTGTTCTTTATTGCCCCTTTTTGACCCTAAGTAACCTCTTTCATCTTACTGAATTTACAACTTTACTTGTAATGACATAATTAATATAGCGACATATAAGAGATGCCGTTTGATACTAATATCTTCAATGTCTTTCCATGTAAAGTACACCAGATATAGGGAAAATATACTAACACCGGCATATAGAGCATGTGTTTAGCTATAAAACACTATTTTTACATACTTCAGAACTATTGGTAATGCATTTTCTAAGCGATTTTCTTTTGAGAACTGAATTTACCTCAAATTTCATTGCATTGTGGCAGACTAAGTTTGACAATGGTATCCTCAAATGTCATGATATTGTGGCAGAGTAGATTTGATAAATGTATCCTTTTTCTCATTTCTATTTTCTTCGTTCACTAAATTGCATCTTCTCTCCTTTTTTCTATAAATATGTTTTGCCTTTTCAACTTAGTCCATTACATTCACTTACGTGCTAATACCCCTGGGCAAGGTATTAATACTTTTCTTCTCCCTCCAGCTATGGTTAAATAGGAGGACAGACCGGGTTCTATAGCCTTGGATGGCAACTGGTCTACCGCAGAAAGAAATGACAACGTACTAAAAAAAAAAAAAAAATCTGCCTCGTCAGTCATGTATCGAAAGATACATGATCGCCTAAACATGTATCACTTATGGCACATAAATGACTGATTACTTTGAATACTGTCCCTATTATTCTATCTCTTATCAAATATCAGATCGTCTTTTCCCGGCAGATCGAAATGTATATTATACACCTTGGTATTTTCTTGAGTGACGTTTATAGCAGTATCAGGTATCTATTCTATTCTGTACTAATGGCTAATAATTTTTCTATGTCTATTTACCAATGATTCAAACTCAATAGATATGAGATCTCAGTATCAATGTTAGATGGCTGCTCTGCTAAAAGAAACGTCGGAAAAGCAACTTTAGGAAGAAGTGAAAAATTTTTACTCTCTTTTTAAAAACTTCAATACGCTGAGTAAATAAAAGAAAGTTTAATATGAGAAATGATTTGTAAAAGGATATGTGCAACTTATACAAGCATTTATAGTGATATACCATTAGTGTCATTTTAACCCATATTATATATATATATATATATATATATATATATATATATATATATATATAGATAGATAGATAGATAGATAGATAGATAGATAGATAGATGCCGTGTGCAAGAGAAAAATTTGTCCAAATCACGAAACACCAAAATTGCCCAATTGTTAGATTAAGCTCTGAACCATTGTATCTTGGAAATGATTAATGATATCTTACTGGAATTCTCCGAGGTTTTTATAACACTATTTGAATCTACTTTGAGCCATAACAATGTATAATTACTCTCTATGCTTAACAGAAGTATTGTGTTGGATGCAATCTTAAATGAAAATCATTAACTAATCATAGCTAAGTTTACGTAGCACATGAAGAAGTCAAATATAAATAAATTACATAAATATATATATATATATATATATATATATATATATATATATATATATATATATATATATATATATATATATATAAATACAAATATAGATAACTATACTCGTTTCGAAAAACCCTCGAATTTTTATATGCCAATAATCAAATCAATCTCGAGGGAAAAAGGTTTTAAAAAGAAAGAGCTACAAACATGAAAGTCTGTCGAAAAAAATCGCACAGATACAGGTTTGAAGCCCAAAGGAAAAACCCCTGATACGAGTAAACAACTAACTAACAAAAGAGCTCAATACAACCGTAGAGCAGACCTAGATACACCTAGTGAGCAGACAAGTTTGTTTAGGTTTCACCTAAACGGATCGTCAGGGAAAGTCGGCTTATCCGTTTAGGTGAAACCTAGGTAGGTTTGTCTGGCTTATCTAAGTTTATCTATCTATCTATCTATATATCTATCTATATATATATATATATATATATATATTTCCAGGATCATTTTTCAACATATCTCTTTTCATTTTTCACTACTTTTTGAACTGTCAAAGCTTAAACTCATCTCTCACGTGCCAACTGTCTTACAAATTGAGATTCTAATTGATATCTTTACCTCTAAGCATTAAATAATTATTATAACCTTAGTTCGTTGTCAAGTTTTTTTAAATAAGTATACTGTATTTTGATTGGTCATTCAAGCTTAGGTAACAGCGTTTCCCTTAGCGAGGAGCGTTTGATTGATTTGAACTTTTTTTTAAACCCTTTATGTTACATTCAGCATCATCAAATGATAAGACACCAGATTTTATAACATATTTATGTTATAATTTTCGAATAAATAATTATATATAAATATATATGTGTGTGTGTGTTTAAGTGAATATTGAAGCCAACACTGAGAGGCGACAACCTCTTGCCAGCATCTGAGTGTTGACATCAATGTTTTTTATAGTTATATTTACATACGGTCTATCTCTGATATTGAGCACTTCACCCCACAAATATAACACACCTCAAAAAACATATATATATATATATTATATATATATATAAAAAACGATATTACTTACTCAAAAGCTTGTTCGGTAAAAATAATCATCAGTGGCATCCGTAAAACCATTTACTGGAAATGAGTTTACCACTGAAGCTAATGATATTTCTAGAAAAAAAATTCTCTGGGCTATTGAACTAAAATCAAATGACGATTTTAGAGCAATCAGCTCTTTGTTGCAAATCATTTCATGTAGAATATGTTAATTAGAAACAAAGTTGATTTCTTTTGTGTAATTCGCTAAATTCTAACATATCTTGTCATTATGCTTTATTTCAGCCATTAAAAATCTCAAAAGCTATTGAAAGTAGTAGATGCTTATAGAATGGTGTTGTTTGATGCTTGTAAGCATTGTAGACTGTGAGGATATGTAGAATAGATAATGTTGTACGTAGATTTGTAATAGTTACGATTGTACTGATCCGGGAAGCATTACTTTCAGAGTCTGTTTGTTCAAAGAAGCGACTCTTGGGAAGATGATGTCCGAATGTAACTTTCTCCTTAGCAATGGGATACGAAGGGAATGGAAATGGTTGACCGCTGTGTATATGTCATCCTAGAGAATTCATTGTACTTTGTTCATATGTGAAAGTGCTTATTATCATTAAAAACTGCTTATTATTGATATCTTTTTTCCCCACTTCCTAATAGTATGCAGTTATCAATAACATAGGTTCAGTTACAAATTGTAAAACATAAACAAAGTACATATAACTCTTTAAGAAGTCAGGGGAGGATTTGAGACTTGGTTTGTATTAGGAAAAGTAGCTCGCTTTTTAAAATTATAAATGTCACTATTCTTCGAGCATGGCAAATGTTAATGTAGCAAAATGGGTAATGAATGTTATCTATAAAAATATTTACCTAAAATTTTCCTTAGTATTTAACGAAGGGACCAGATAATTTAAGTAGTACCAACGTTTGAAATCAAAGATGTGTGTAAAATAAATCTCATGAATATTTTCTTTGTCAATTATCTTGCAGTTGTGTGTTCTAATGAACGTAAATATAAAAAAAAAAAAAAATGTCCGTTTTTTTTTAATGTTTTTTTTTTTTTTTTTTTACGAACGGACAAATTAATTTAAGTACTGGGCAATCGGGAATAAGGTGGTAGACACCTTTTATTGACTTGTCTTCTGCGTATCACAGAAAGATGAAAAAAAATGTCAAAATGGGTCGACGCCCGTACAAGATAGTGCTTCATGTAAACATGAATATCGATGTATGTGAATATGAACTATTTTCCTTGGTTTGCTTTATATGATCATTTTACGACAAACATGCATTATTTTCAACGGCTTTTAAGAAACATTATTTACAAAGGAGTGTAATTACGCATTACCTTTTTCAATTATTCTATGAATAAGTTCTTTATGCAGTGCACTTAAATTATCTTTCGTATACTTAATTTTCATTTTCACCTAACAAACATTTGCCATGTTGATTAGCGGATAAGACAGAATTGTCACAATTACCTGATGTAAGACACTCTGATACTTATTCTGCGTTATTATTTATTTAATATATATTAAAATTTAACATCTTAAGTTTATCAGATTAATTAAATTTATTATAGTTATCATAATATTACTTTAATATTTATCATACATGTCTTATTTAATAGTGTTTATAGCAATAGTTTAATTTGAAATTATATACTTTGTTAGACTAGGGCGTGGTGTAACGGTTAGCAAGCTTTTCTGGCTAAAACAATTACAACTGATAAGTGAATTCAATCCTCACTGGGTGTTCCATAACTTCGTCTTTGTGCCACATCTAAGCTACGCTTAGAAAATCAATATATTCCGTTAGACTACGTAGAATTCTTAGTGCATCTTCTAGTTAGTTCCATTCATTAACCCCTTACGTCTTAGGGGCTTTAGCCTTTTCCGTGGTGTGAAATGACGAAAAAACTATTTCCCCACACGTTTGCCCTTAACTATTATTATTATCCGTTTACATTCATATTTCTTAGTCATAGCTGACGATTAAATTTACTCTCTTGAAAGCTCCAAATGTTTTCTCAGTACCCGAAACTATCGAAGCAATGACATGATCTCTACAATCTCAAAATGATGTATACCTGTATTTCATAGATTATGCAAAAGCGTTTGATCGATTATATCACAAAAAAGAGTTGAAACTGTTTGATAAGCTTTACTTATTTGGGAAAGAGATTAGTATAATCCCGAACTTAGACTGACAGGAAACCTTCTACAGACGAGTAGAAAGGTAACTCAGTAAATATACAAAAATAGAAAGTGGTGTAAGACAAGGATTTGTCATATCACCGGACGCACAGCCTATAGAGTGGGGGGGATTCTGAGAGAATTAGAAGTCTTATCAGGATTCATTATTGGCATAAGATATAAAGAAGACACAGCGTTGATAGCAGACAAAGAAAGGAAACTGTGAGAAACCCTAGAGAAGGTAACGAATGAAGAGAGAGAAAAGACTAAACATGCAAGAATATAGGGATGTATGATTATCAACAAATGGAAGAACTCTGCGAGATAATTACAAATTGTAGATACAAAAATCAAGTATTTACAAAGATTTAAATATCTAAGAATTCTGTAAAGAGAAGTCACAAAGTACAAAACCGAAATCCGAAACCGAATTCATTCTCATTCCAGAATAGAATCATGGATATTATTTGAAATTTTTCACTGGCCCCGAAAAAGAAGATCGCTAAAAGATGACAAGATGTAGAGAAATATTTTCCTCCTAATTTCTAGGAAATTTAAAATTTTCAAAATAATAATTTAAATTTTGATAAAAAATAATGCTATAATGATATACTAATTACACGTATAACTAACAAACACACACACAAGAGCTACATAGACAGACAGACAGATAGATAGATAGATAGATAGATAGATAGATAGATAGATAGATAGATAGATAGAGTTTGAAGGAATAGACCTAACATGACTGTTTGAGATGAGATAGATAGATAGATAGATAGATAGATAGATAGATAGATAGATAGATAGATAGATAGATAGAGTTTGAAGGAATAGACCTAACATGACTGTTCTGAGATAGATAGATAGATAGATAGATAGATAGATAGATAGATAGATAGATAGATAGATAGATAGAGTTTCTGAGATAGGAATAGACCTAAGATGACTGTTCTGAGATAGATAGATAGATAGATAGATAGATAGATAGATAGATAGATAGATAGATAGATAGATAGAGTTTGAAGGGAATATACCTAACATGACTGTTCTGAGATAGATAGATAGATAGATAGATAGATAGATAGATAGATAGATAGATAGATAGATAGATAGATACCTAACATGATAGATAGATAGATAGAGTTTGAAGGGAATATAGATAGATAACATGACTGTTCTGAGATAGATAGATAGATAGATAGATAGATAGATAGATAGATAGATAGATAGATAGATAGATAGATAGATAGATAGATAGAGTTTGAAGGGAATAGACCTAACATGACTGTTCTGAGATAGATAGATAGATAGATAGATAGATAGATAGATAGATAGATAGATAGATATGCACAAAATCAAATGAGAGAAAGGTAGATTGAATCGCTCCATAGTCCTACCATCTTTGAATAACCAGTGTTTGAAATCCTGGCTTCTCCGCATAAATATCAATATCACCCCTTACATGCATATAAGATCAGCTTTTATCGTGTGCTAATAGGAGATCTTCAAAATACAAACGGTTTAACTTAGAAAATATTTCTATTAATATTTTTAGAGTAAGTTCCAGCAGAAAAGCCAAGATACGACCAAAAATAAATGCTAGATGTTATGTCTATATAAAAAAGAATTCTGCTATTTTAACTGTTCCTAGACAATGTCAAGAATTTTGAGTGAGTTCTTTAGAGTTTCAACTCCGATACTTCAGTTACTTTCGTGTCTGAAAAAGTAAAAATCGGTACGTGAAGTGGCAAAGAAGGGAGACGAATAAGGATTTCACTGGACAAAGGTGAAGCCGCTACTCATAAATCAGTTATTTGGACAGAGGGTGAGGCTGGAGGCGAGTGGTGGTCTTGTCTGTGTGTAAAGAGGTAAAAGTCTGAAGAGAAATTGCAAGCTCAGATTTATGCGAAAACGCTGGTTTAAAAGGCAAAAATCGTTGGAGAAAACGGAGAAAAACAGAAAAGAATAAAAGTCATATAACGGAAGGCAAGTGTAACGTGGAATGGAAATAAAGCAAGTTCGATATTAGGAAGTAAAGGGAAGAATGTGAAGAATAACAAATCGAAAGTCAGAAAAGTAAGGTAGACAATTCGGTGAACGTCATAAGAAAGGCGAAAATGAGGAAAAATAGAAAATGAAATAGACAATTTTAAGAAAACTGTAAAAGACAAACATGAAACTAGAGAAGGAAGCAATGACCACCAAAATATTAAGTCCTAAGGATGAAAAGAAAAGGTAGAAAATGAAGAATTAAAATTATCAACGGAAGTAGAAAATTAAAGATAAAAAGATGAATAAAAACAAGTAGGATATGATGAATGAAATAGTTAAAATCTATATAAAAAGAAAGAAACTGTAGAAAGTGATAGAAAAAGAAGTGATAAAAAAGAAAGTTAAAGAAACAGAATAACTATAAGAGGGAGATGAAAAGGAAGAAGATGAGGAAAAAGAAGAGGAATAATGAGAAGTAGAAGAGGGTGAAAAATTAGATGAAAAGGGATGGAAAGTAAAAAGAGAAAAAAGTTGAACAAAAAACTCACAAAAAAGAATGAACCGCAATGATGGAAAATAAGAAACTGAAGAAAGAATGAATGAAGAAAAAAATAAACGAAAAAGAAAGTGAAAGAGGGGACGAAGCAAATTAAGAATACAGGAAGAAAATACGAATTGTAAAAAATGTAGACGTATAGGGAATTAAATGAAAAAAAATCGAGTAATATAAAGAAAGAGAAAAGACGGAGGAAAATGAGCAGAAAGGAAATGAAAGAATCTGAAAACTAGATACATGAGAACAAATGTAAATCTGGAAAAACCAGAAGAAATAGAATAGCGGATGTGTGTGAAAAAGAAAGACAAATTGAAAAAAAAAAGACGGTATAAAAAGAAGAAAAATGAGAAGACAATTAATAAAAAGAACACAACGCAAAAAGAAAAAAATGAAAATGATGTAAAAAAAAGTAAAAAGATAAAAACAAACTTTACTGATACCTTTTTGATAGGAAGCATATTCAAATCAATGGACGCTTATTAAAATACAATACGGTTGGTAAATATATTATGTTGATGCATTGGTAAGCTGTGTCCGGTCGCAAATTTCGTTAGAGACGTCTCATGATTTGGCCCACGGCATAAGTAACTAAAAGACATTATGTAAACATCTTTAAAAAAGTCTTTATCATCATTACCAATTTCGCTTATACTAAGCCACACACGTACACACAAGTGCGATCAGGTAGATACTGAGAAGCACCAAGAGAAAGAATGTCTGAATCACACCATTCTCTTAAGTAGATGCAGAGACTGACTTGATATTTGATTCTTTAAAATCTTGAATATTAAACTTGTACTTACTTATATACAATATCAGTATCACTAAATATACTCAAGAAGCAAGAGATATATTCCCGTATATCCAGTATGATAAAAGACATACGGACGCGGATGAAATTTTCAATCAGAAGCCGGACTACCCGAAGGCTTTCAGACTGATGTTGAAGCTACTAGTATCGGCGGAAATTTCCAGTGTGTCGACTAATGTACCATAACTGAAGCTAACCGGAAGAGAATGAAATGTAACACGACAACGGCATTTCTTTTTAATTTAAATCCAATATTTATTCATACTTTCACATCTGATGATCTACAAAAATGATTACACTGTTCTTCGCTAGATTCTACCCCATATATAGGATTTAGTATTATATTTTAGTAATAGAGAAAACTAATTTGAGAAAAACTATAAACGTGTGTTAGTTTTATCGTATAGTAAGTGTAGAGGGTTTATTCGTGTAGTGGATTCTGCTTCCATTAACATCCCTTACTTGCGACTCTGTAGCTGCTTCCCATCGCTGGAATCGATCTTCATTCTAGGCGAGTACCCAGACAAAATGGATGAGAGACAGTAAATGTATTTGGCAATTCGGATGAGCCTTTCTTCAGCGGGATCGAATTGATGGCGGTTCATATTCTGGTGCAGTGGCTCGAAAAAGAACTGTTGATAGAATCTTTGTAATCGTTTCTCATGGGCGAGGAAATATTTTACGAGTTCTTATTTTTTTCTTTGGTTCTGGGAATTAAATACGCAAAGCCATCACAAAATTTAGCTGTTTTGCGCTATTTAAACGGCAGTTGTGGCGATGAGCACTTTCGTTTATATTGAAGAGTGTCATTTCAGACATATTACAAGTCTTCAAGGAAACAATCAATTATATTCGATACTTTTATTTAAAATATCGTCTGTGACCAGAGAGTCGGTCTAGAAAATTTCAGTTCGGTTAATTCTGAAACATTCAATAGACGAATGCATAGACGTGAAGATTTGACAACTTCATAAGAATTACTTTACCGATCGAAACCATAAATATACTTTCATTATATAAGTCTACCTAGAAGAGATTTTTTTCTCCAGTTCTCTTAAGAATCTACAAATTATCAATAAAATTAATGAAGCCTTTTCTTCCAGACTGTTAAAATCCATCAATCCGGTCTTCAGTGACAATAATATATCTCGTTTTCATAATACTTTTGTCAATTCCTCCATCTTGCCTGCAAGCGAGATTGTTCGTTTTTTCGTCTTTTTAAATACTAAATTTCACTCAATACAAAGCCGAAGACCCACTTACGATAGAAATTTACTGTCTGATTAGAGTGTGATATGAATATAGTGAAGAAAGAAAGAATTGAATAATACGATGAAATGGTGGATAAATAACAATTTAATTTCCATTTGAAAAGATTAATCTTGTAGTCTTTCAAAAAGCTCCCAAGCGGCGGTGTTGAATGTAGCGTTCTTTGAGAAGAAGCTGTCAAAATAGGAGGTCCTACTTACCAGAGGAATGCGTACGGTAGAAAGGCCATTCGAACTTGTAGACGTACCAAATCGTTTTTTGTGAGTAAATACCTGAAGTGGTAGCACTAGGTGCTCAGCTGAGTATTTGTCACGGAAATTGCGATAAAACACAACATTGCGTTTTTCGGGTCTGTTGGGTAGACAAATAAATCATCTCTAAAAGGGCGCGTAAATAATGCCAAGAGAGGAAATTGCGGTTTTGACAACGCCAACGCATATATGGAAGCAATACTCAATTGTTTTATTTTATCGGGACTCTTGTTAAAATAAGGCGTGACAGAAGTCATACCTTTTCTGGAACAGTAGAACGAGCGTATCATCTTTCCAGCAAGTCAATGCAATTCATCCTATATGTGATTTTTAGTTATCTGGTTTGCACTTGAGTCCCTCTAGACGGTCAAAGCAAGAAGACTCATTGAGAATGCAATCGTTCTTTATGATTGGAGTCAAGTCAGTGTCTGCTCGATAATAATGTAATGTTACTAGTTTCGGATTTATTGAATGTTACAAGTCGGGTTTTCCTCAATTAAGTTTTTAGAGCTGTGTCAGAAGAGAAATCAGTTGCAAGATTCTGTTTCTATGGATTTCAGGAGGTGGGTTTTTTGGTTGATTGATTTTGTTTAGCATCATATCAAAACATTTATTGGTTTTTTAATACCAAAATCTACATATTCTGAAAGCTCTTATATACCTTCAACTACAGAAAAAAATGTATTCTTAGGCATTTTACTATAAATATATACTGTTGGTAATTTTCTTATAAATATGTATTGCTAGTGATTTTTATTTTAAAATTGCAAGTAGTTTTGCTTTAGGAATGAATCTTTGGCATTTTTTATATAAAATGTATTGCTATTATTTTTACTACAAAATGTATTTTATGCTGTCACAGTGCTTTATTTTCGTTTGGGGATACAATATTTACCCATAGCTGAAACACTAGCAAGTGCTACCATTTTGGGTCATGGTGGACCTGGGAACAACAGAGGTGATTCCACGTTCTTCAAAATCCCGAATCTCCTGATTAGAGGCCTTGTTGCCAGGTGTAGTTTATCGTCATACCGAGGACTGGTTTGCAGATGTACCCATAAATTGCAGTAACATATGCATAGAGATTTATTAACAATCTGCGGCAAATAAACAAATTAGATCTCGTGAATTGGAAGATCACCAAATAAATTATGAACACAGGCAAAGCGTCTGTGTCCACTATTAAAAATGGCACGTCCTCCTCGACAGACAAGGCGAACCGCTTCACCTCGATCATTGCCTCAAACTCAGCGTTAAATGAAAATGCTGTCCCCTCAAACTTCCCAAATATCACTGAGCACAATCTCAGTAGTATACTCATTTCAACAAACTCTAGACTTATCAAAAGTGTCGACCCCAATTCTTTAAGAAAATCAACTCAGAATTAGCCTCGATTCTAACAAAATCTTTCCTAAGCACGTGGAACTTGGCAGGCGTTTTACCAGACTTCAAGAACCCGGTCATCGCTACCAGTATAGGCCCATTATTCTCCGCAGTATCAACAATAAGACTTTTGAGGGTACAAACAACAAAAAGACTATTGAACAGCTGGATAGGAACAACATCTTGTGCAACGAGCACTATGTTTCGATCAGCCCTATCCACTGTTGATGACCTGAATAACATTACACACATAATAAGTAAAACCTTTGCTAACGAAAATACAGCAAGGGCCATAGAATTAGATATATTGAAATCCTTCTAGAAGGTGTAGTAACAAATGCTAGCTCCATAAACTCTCCAGCTTTGGAATCCCTGGAATGTTTTTTTTTCTATTATAAAATAAGGCATCACCTCTCGGATCAATCCTTTTTCTGATTTGCATAAATGATCTACGTAAGTATATACTCCGATTATTTGTAAACGTATGTGCCGACAATATACGGGCACACCTGGAAAAGTCTTGACGATCAGAGATTGTCAGCTGGCCTTTATTTCCGATTTAACTCTAACTTTCCAGTGAGGAAAAACTCGGCTGGTTACATTCAATGCCTCTAAATAAAATCTGGTTACATTCCATCACCGCCGATCAAACCATGAACTAACGAAAGTCATGATAAACGGAAGACACCTCGAGGAGGATACGGGCTTTGTTAAGGATATTGGGCCTAAAATCACATCCGATCTCAAGCGAAATTCTTATAAATGATCCGCTAAATATGCCTCTAAAATGATCGGTTTCCTTTCCCGCTACAGTAAGTATCTGACTCTTCATTCTATTCTCTACATTTATAAGAGTCAGATCAGACCGAAAATGGAGTATTGTTGCCATACTTGAGCAGGAGATAACCAGGCCGTATTTTACAGTCTTGATAGAGTTCAAAAACGTCTCCGAGTCCTAACTGGAGAAGAATTGTTTTACATACTCCAACATCTCCAATGTCTCTCACTGTTCTATCGTTGCTACCATGGAAAGTGCTCGGACGAACTGTATCGCCAAGCTCAACTAGGTGTGACCTTCACAGCTAGGAGTTACATATTAACAAATCACCTTCATTCCCGCCGTATTCCATCGGTGAAATGTAAGTTCTACTCAAACAACTTCTTCCTGTGGAACAAACTCCCAAGCGGATGTTTCCCCGATCAATACAATATCAAGTTGTGCAGGTCTAGGTTCAACTGGTATTTTACTCTCCTATCCATATAAACTACTCCTTAACGTAATCCTCTACCTCGAGTGCCAACCAGGCCTCGTCCAGAGTGAACCCAACTGTAAAAAATGAAAAAAAAAACAACTTTAATATAAAACAGAATAGGTTATGACCAAGTAAAAAGAAACACTAAAACGAAATCTTTCAGAAAGAGAAAACAAATTAAAAATTAAACATAGCGATAGAGTGAGTAAGTGCAAAACTATTTTTATGGCTAAAAGCTTTTCAGACACGGTTCCATTTTCGTAGGTTCTTGAGTAGAGATTTGTGCGATTGCTAAAAGTTGCTAGTTGATCGATAACCATTCTGTAATTGGGTCTTAGTTAATTTGAATTGTTTTCTTTCTCTTAAATTGGCTACCGTAAAAGATTAGAGAAACACAATAATTTCACCTATATCTGTCGGAAGAAGAGATGGCTTCTTGCCTTTCGTAATGAAAATAGTACAAAATGGACACACCAAACACGGCTGGAATATAACTTCGCCTTACCAATTCCATCTTTCCCTCTGATAAACAATTGTGTTTCCTTCTCACCACAATACGAATAAACGGACACGATTAGAAAATCTCTCAGAGTTTCTATAGTGAAACATTATCTTCGTATTTTCCGGAAGAATAATAAAGAAAGCTGATATTCAAAAAATTCTTAATATAAATCAGGTAAACTGGATCAAAGAAGTACTTTGTTTTACTTAGACAGAAATAAAACATTCTCTTGGTGCTATGGGACGACGCACACCAAAAAGCATATATATCACAGAGAAAACTTTATAAAATAATGGATGACATCTCATAAAAAGACATTTTCACGGCTTTCATGAAGCTAGTCAAATGTAATTATGACGTAAAATGACCCCGAAGACTTATTTTGATCTGGTAAATAACGGACATTTGTTGTAGATATTACATCGTTGAGTGATATCAATGTCACCTTGGAATATATCAATTCTTGACAAGTGAATAACAAAAATATCCGTAGTTTAATCGATTATGCGTTCATCAAAAGTATTTTGTTCGATTCTCGAGTTAGTAGAACGACTCAAAAGAAATGCTGAGTTTATGATCGATCTTTATAAATTCTTTTCGTATGGAGGCGGAACAAATAAGTATCTAGTTGGAATTTAATTTAAATTTACATTCTTAAGGAATTGTTTTTAGATGAAGAGTTATCATTGTTATATCATTTTCTATTCTTGGTTATTCTAATCACAACGTCCTGTTTATATACCCTGTATCAATCTTCAGGTGTTCGGCCATAAATTCGGTAACGTGAGAATATCTAAACTATTTTTGTATTCAATCCAAGGAGGTAGATTTTACTCTTACGGGTTTCCATACTTAGTGGATATTAATTATCAGTTAAAAAAAGAACTCACATATGTTTGCTTGTGCGTTACTTTCACTAAAATACAGAATGTTTATTGTCTTTTGTTCATTGTCTAGAAGACACTAGAGAGTGAACGAACAATCACCATATCTTCTGGTCAACGCATGCTTCCACTTTATAATGCACGTTCTTCTGATGAAATCCTGAAGTCTCAAACCTAATATCTGTTTACAGACTTGTGGATGGTAGGGGTTCTCTGCTTGGGGTGAAATATTTCGAGCTCAATTGTAGCAATGTTTTTTAAGTGCATTTTCTGAGACCACCTCATAGTTTTTATTTCTACATACGATTATGCTTTCAGTCATCTTATCATCCATGTTTTCTGATTATTATTGTTATTATTATTATTATGACGTAATTCTCTAAAGAGGTTGATAACAAAATAAATCTCTTCATAGAGGATTATCACGCCAAATTTCAGTATGTCTCTCCCGACACAGCTTTATGGCGTTCCTTCCAATCTTACTTAAAGAACGCGGGTAATTTCTCCTTGGTGTTCTTTGCCCAAAGGCATGGGATGGATTTTACATTTCTTAATATGTCCTTTTATAGGAGCGCAAAAGGGGGATTCATTCGCGTTAGGTAACTCCAAATATATATTTTATATGAATGGTTTCTGGATCCCTTGTATCTTTAGAATCTTCTTAAATGTTTTAGACGGACGATGGCAGACAGTTATTGTCATAGTCGACCCTTCTGTATCTATCTGTTGAAGTGAATATTACTCGTAGAGCGCTTCTTACACTGAGTGATGTATCTAATGATAAAACTTCATGCTTTTACGAATCTGGACTATCTTGTAAGGAACAGATGATCCCTTTCTCAACACTATCGATCACATTCAGATATTACCCAGTGAATGCTTTTACGAATCTGGACTATCTTGTAAGGAACAGATGATCCCTTTCTCAACACTATCGATCACATTCAGATATTACCCAGTGAATGCTTTTACGAATCTGGACTATCTTGTAAGGAACAGATGATCCCTTTCTCAACACTATCGATCACATTCAGATATTACCCAGTGAATGCTTTTACGAATCTGGACTATCTTGTAAGGAACAGATGATCCCTTTCTCAACACTATCGATCACATTCAGATATTACCCAGTGAATGCTTTTACGAATCTGGACTATCTTGTAAGGAACAGATGATCCTTTCTCAACACTATCGATCACATTCAGATATTACCCAGTGAATGCTTTTTACGAATCTGGACTATCTTGTAAGGAACAGATGATCCCTTTCTCAACACTATCGATCACATTCAGATATTACCCAGTGAATGCTTTACGAATCTGGACTATCTTGTAAGGAACAGATGATCCCTTTCTCAACACTATCGATCACATTCAGATATTACCCAGTGAATCCTGGGTTACAATCTACTGATGTCTAGTACCCATACTCTGAGCAAGTTATAAGTACATCCAGGGTTTTCTGTCTTTTTCTGTTGGTTTATCTATTGCAAAACATTTCGATAGTGTTTTCATGATTCACAAGCGCAGTATTAAATCATCGAGACGTTTCATCAGTTATTAGGGCTGTCATCTACTGAGCAGATTATTTGTCGGTATCATGAAAGTATGTAAAGAACTCCGCCCTCTTCAGTCTAACGGAAGGGTGAGCTTGGACATTGTGAAACTATTCATTAATATTCCTACAAACGAAATTTTATAGGTCGTTATAAAGTGAATGACATTCAAATCCGGCACAAATAATCATAGATGAAGGGTTAATAAAATTTGAGGAATTAAGTCAAGATAATAGATATAGAACATCAATAGAGGATAAAACATATCAGAGACTGAAAACCTGTCCAGCAGACCGAGTATAGAAATCTGCTTGCGAACCTCTGCTCAATACCGGAATCAAATACATTCATACAGTTCCACCACATAAAAGCAAGGGTTAGAGCTTAGGCTTCAGAATATACACAGGAGATTTGTGGATTGAAAAGTTGGCTCACTATTTGATTTGTTTTTGACGGCTTATCAACCCTTTGAGAATACTTCTTATTTTGTAAATGAACATTGTGCTAACAACGTTTTGAGAATAACAATGATCTTCCTCGACGCAAGATCTCCTATTTAATCCATAGCTAGGGGAAAGAAAGAATTTGTATATTTCTTAAAAGTATCTGCGTATAAGTAAACGAAACGAATTCGACTGGAATTCGTACCCAGCTCTCTGATTTCTCAATCTTAGTCATATCAGGTACACCACCCGCATATATCAAAACTTTTGTCATAGCAAAAAGTATAAGCCAGTTTAAAATATATATATATATATATATATATATATATATATATATATATATATATATCGCTTTAACATCATAAATCATTGACTGACGAGTGAACTGCGATCAGTTCCTCAAACAGTACATCCCAATGTATAAAAAGTATGACGATGGCTATAAAATGTTCGACTCCCCATATTTAAATTTTCCTATCACAAGCAAAATATTATTATGGATGAAAAGGGGGAATAGAAACAAGTCACATGACGGTAGGATAGTTTGCCAAACATCGCAGTTGTTTAACCGAGGAAAGATATCGGAAGTATTGAAAAATGTGTCTATAAAGAATATAGTTTAATCCCTCGTAAATAAAGTCGTTAGGCCGTAATTTACGTCTTGTGAGTCAATCCTAGAACAATGTTAAATGATATTCTGAAAATATGAAGTTATCCATTTCGGCACTCTTGATCGAATTTTGGGTTGAATGGATGAAGATGATGTGCACATGCGCAGATAGAATTGCTCGAAAAGAAACGCAAAATGCTTAACAAGCTAAACTGTTGGGAATTGTTATTATTTCACGATTTTCTGTCAGCTGCTTTAAAAAAAAACTGCAGCTAATTAGAAAGCTCTGCAAGTTTTTCTTACTGCGTCGGGATTATAGATTCTGCAAACATTTTTTCTCGACTTTGCAATGATATGGTAAATAATGTTTCCACTTTTTTATTTCTTATTTTTAATCCACTGATCATCTTCACTCTGCACACGCACCTTAGCGCATATATATATATATATATATATATATATATATATATATATATATATATATACGACTTAAAAATACAGATATAAATGTCAAAGTAAAATTGTCGGCTCCTCTTAGCAACTAGCAGAGAAAAAAATACAGAAGTTGATTACAAATATTTTGTTGCACCAAGTTGGAAATTGAGGTCAATACCGAGCGTTGATAATTTGAGTCATACTTGAACGGATTTTTATGGCCTGAAGATTGCGTTCAAACGTGAAACAGACCGTCGCCGCTCTGTATTGAGATTAGTGTTTACTTTTATATTTACACACGCTCTATATCTGATAGTGAACACTTTTACCCATGAATATAGCATAAATTAAAATTTTATTTTTTATCATATATATATATATATATATATATATATATATATATATATATATTGTGTGTATTTAGGCAGCATATTTTCATTTATACACGTTTCATTATACCAACGGCTTTCCTTACTTCATTCTCCAATTCACTCTCGTGTGGTCATGTGTGACGTCATGAGATGCGGTGCGATTCTCGCTTCTAGCGTCTTATATGCGCGTGTTTATCGTTGCTTAGAGATTATCTATGTAAACAATGACAGACTATCATCACTGTCGTGTCCGTATATTGTTTAATATGTTTGTAATTTACATCTTTGATAATGGCTTAAGTAAGCCGAAAGCTTAGATTATATTAAAAAAATATGGATCAATATTGTGAATTTCTTTCTTCGTTTAATGATAATGTTATCAAACTTATCAGATGTTACGAACAAAATTTACATAAAATAAATAGGCAACACTTGTCTATATTATTTAATGAAACGTGTATATATATATATATATATATATATATATAGTCATCCACAGACAGACTGAAAACTCAGTTCGATTTAACGAACAGTCTTGCATTATTAGCCGTAATAGTCACTGTTTACAAACCCACACTTCCTCCACAGAGGACACAACCGAAGGAAATTTTTCATGAGCATATATTGTCATCCACAGATTGACTGTTTTGCTGTATCACAGCTCATCAGTGTGACTAGACGTCCGGTTGTCTCTAGCTAGGATGAAAACCCGACTGAATTTGCGTCAGTCAAAGATTCTACCGCTAATCCGTTGGCGTATGGCAGGGATGAAGGTGAATTTAAGCGTATTTATTTTTAGATAAACACACAGTGACTGAGAGAACTCAATTCGATCTAAAGAAGATATCTATAGTACCCCGTAAAAATTGTATCCGTACTCACTTTTACTCCACTTACTTCTAGTCCTTCATGAAGTTCCTTAAGCTTAATTTTGGGCACGTTGCCAACTTTTCTCGCCAATAATCTTATCGTACATTCTGTTAACTTTTTAGGACGTCTAGAGATGTTTTCGGGACGAATGGAATGACACGTGTTCCAGTGATGAACTATCATACCAACTGAATTCAATGAAACATTTAACTGGCTAGATATCATTCTATAACTAAGTCCATTTGTATGAAGGACAACAATACGTTTACGTAGGTTTTCATCAATTATTTATCTTTTCCCCATTTTGTCAATGTTTAAAAGACGGTTGGTAGATAAAGAATGACACAATGCTTTTAATCATTCCAAAAAGTAATTATAAAATTAATCAGGAACGTTCTAAAAACAACCCCAGAGACGGATAAGCAATGTGATAGGTCTTGATCTGGCATCTAGTCTATAGTCGCTTTCTCATAGACGTTTCCTCGCTTCGCCCTGTCTCTTCTATAAGCATTTTCACGGCAACTGTTCCGACAAGTTGCTTTCTATGGCTCCCAAATTCCATGAATTAGCTATTAGGTTGGCATCTAAGTCCTACCCTTTCACTGTTGAAATAGCTTCTTCTACTCGAACTTCCCGTCTGTGGTATTTTCTTCTTCTTACTTGCTTCCCTGATAACTATAATCTTCACATATTCAAGTGTAATGTCAATCGACATCTTCTGATACATCAATCTTGATCCCGTTCTTCTCTTTATACTCTTCCACAAATACGCCTCTTTATTCTTGTTCTGTACCATCTGTAACCTCTTGCATAATAGTGGCACCCCCGACTTGGTTGGGGTGAAAATCTTTAAAGAAATTGCACTCTCCATCTGTGCGTATCCACTATCGAGAATCAACAGATTTAAGATACGACGCAAACGCTGTACCAACGGGTCTCGATGGCGAAGCGTTAACTAATTAGACTTGATATAATGTCACAGAATTTGTGAAGGCCAGCACTATATCGAGTCTAATTAGTTAACTCTTTGCCATCGAGACCATTTGGTATGACTCTTTCATCGTATCGTAACGTTCCGGGCGCGATTCTCGCTAGTGGATGTGCACTGTTGATGTGTCCCAAATATAGGAGGAAACGGTCGTCAAGTGCTTGCTACATTCACTTGAGGATTCTTCTAGAGACGACGAATTATTTCGAATCTTCCTAAAGTATATATAAAAACTCCTAAAATATATTAGTACTATTCCATTCTGTTCTTTCTTTGCTACTTTTCCATTTCTATCTCTTCATCTTTTTCTTTCATTTCTTTTCCGTTTTTTTTTCTTTAAAATCTTTTTCATTCTAAATTGTCTTCTTATTCTTTCAATGTCTTACACATTTTCCTATTTTTCTCATTCCTCTTCATATAAAACAGGTTTTTCCTTCCCTCCCCTTCCTTGCCTTTATTAATATACATTTTAACTTTCTTTAAAATCTTCTTATTTCATTACTTGTTCTACTTCCTAACTTGACTAATGAGTAGTTTTTTCATGCCTTAATCTCATTCTCCCTTCTTAAATTATTCATCTCTCTCACACACATTTTCTCCCACGCTATCTCTCTCTCTCTCTCTCTCTCTATCTATCTATCTATCTATCTATCTCTCAATTCCCCTATATTTATTTACATCCGACGTTTCTTTCTCTTTCAACCCATTTTCGAAAAGGTGTTTCGTCCTAAGGTTGTAGTTAGAAAATTAACCATTATTTCTGTTTATCCTTATCATTTCTATTTTTTCTGAAGATTCACTGGGGAGCTTCGCGGTGTGTCATTAGCTGCATCTACGGTTGAAATGTTTTGTTTGTTTTTACTTTTTGACCAGAAGATCTTAAAACTAATTACAATGTATTGTATACATTAGCGCTGCATTCATCTCCTACATGCGCTGAAGAAAATAGTCCCGTCAGAGATTTTATAAAGATTCATTCATTTGGCTCAGTCTTGTAATTTGTCGAAGGACGTTGTGAGTCCAGTTGCAGATTTACGGAAAACCTCAAAGTGACGCGACAAAGATTTAGAAAATCTCTGAGAGAATAAACAGGCTTCCCTTTACTAGTTTTGCGCTTTTATTGGAGATTATCATATCAGTCTTAACAGATTATTATTTTTTTCAAATGATCTTCATTTTAAAGAAGTAGAGAAAGAAAAGCTTTAGGAGTTTGGTGGACGAGATCGATGTTGGTAGTGTGGAAATATGTGTAAATCTTTTGGAAAAAAACATGGTAAAGAATAGAAATGAGGAAAAAATTAATGAATTAGAAAAAAGGGACTGAAAAAGAGAAAGGAAAGATGCAAATCTGAAAAAAGAAAATAAAGGAAAGGAAAAAGGAAATATCCAAATGACTCGTATAAAGAAAATTCATTTATTTACATCAGTGTTTTAAAACAGCTAAATGGATAAATGGATGTAAAGAAGAAAGAATTATTCGTCGCAAAAAAGATTGTATGTCCAGTAATGCAAGAAACACAGAAAACTAAAAGAATAAGCATAAAGTCTAAACTCATCATAGAAACAAGAAGGAAAAATGCGAAGAGAAAAAATGTACAAAAGTCAAATGCACATCGATAAATAAATGAAAAAAAAACTTATCTATCGGTCTATTTATCCATCTATTTATGTAGATTGTTATTAATTAAATAATATCAAACGCTAAAAATACAAACAAATCACAAATGAAATATAAAAAATATAAAAATACTCCGGGTTAAAATCAAGAGATATTACTATCTTATTTAGAGAGTGGGAAAAGACAGAGTATATATATATATATATATATATATATATATATATATATATATATATATAATTTAAATAATCATCAGACTTTTACTTCCAAAGTTTGAAACAAAAATTGTTTCAACCTTTGGTAGTAAAAGTCCGATGATCCGCAGTCCTTAAAAGGGCTGTGGTGAAATAATTTATTACCTGGAACCTTAAAGTGGTCTGTTTTTATTTAAATTATTTGCTCTGGATTTACATTGAGGTCTCTGGATTTTATCCTCCTTGGGTTTACCCATACGGATTACCTAGTTTTTCATAAACTAACTATATATATATATATATATATATATATATATATATATATATATATATATAGAGAGAGAGAGAGAGAGAGAGAGAGAGAGAGTACAGATATAAAATCCATATGGATCTTAGTAATATCAAATATTAAAACTATTCCTTTAAGTGAGCTGAAAGTATTTATTATAACAGAACACATATATTACACAGCAAAACATCCAAAATTACCTCATGTCAGGTAGGCTATTTGACTCAGCACAACCTTGCGCTAGTCTAATATATATATATATATATATATATATATATATATATATATATATATTCTGGAATTTTTCCTGCGTTTTATCGACGTATGTGGGTCAAGCAACTCAGTTCCCTGGAAGTAGCAGCCAGGCAGAAGAGTCGAATACAAAGGTATTCCTTGCTGCAAGGTCCACAAACGACCCTTCAGGAAGCGACTTATATTTTTGAGACCTGTTGCACTACGTGTCACAAGGTCCCCAAACGACCCTGCGCAGCTTTTTAATTCAGAATTGTCCTTATCCTAGACCAGTTGCTATATAATGCTATAGAATCTAGTGTGTCCTTTTTTACCCATAGGTGGGGGAGAAGAGGAGGTTTTCATAAGTTTCCCTGAAACTCGAATTCGACTCTCCGATTCCTCTATCATCTGCCGCTATCCACTATTTCACCGTGCCTCTTAATATATATATATATATATATATATATATATATATATATATATATCATTAAAGACGACAAACAATGTATTGCGAATAAGTTGATTTTATTTGATTTTTCGAACACAGGTTTTCATTTATGAACACAAAGTGTGTAGAAACTGTCCATGTGGATTAGGTTATTATGTTTGATTAAAGCAAATCCATAAATAATTATATCGGTTATGCTACTACATGCTTATCCAGACGACTTACTTTACAACAATCTGACCACGGCTCCATTAGAACTCAGCTAAACCCGCACACAAACTTATCAGACTGCATCCGATACATGCTAGTAGAACATGCATACATAATAACCTCATCCACATGTAAAAAAGATTAAAAAATAATGTAAGGCTTAATCATAAAAAAGAAAAAATAAACAACAGTAAATAATATTAACTACGAACATGGCCACAATGTACCAATTTGTTCGAAAAATAAAACATCCCTATAACTATAGAAACATACACATAGCCCGTAAACCCAGTTAAAAAGCAAAAATAAAATCATCCTTGTTAATGGCTAAACGTATAGCCGAAAGCGCTCGGAATTACAGAACAATGGGACAGTTTCTACACACTCTGTGTCCTGAAAAAATACAAAGCTTAATAGTAATACCTTGTTGTCATCTTTAATGAAACATAAAATGAAGAATTGCTGCATAAGCACACAATATATATATATATATATATATATATATATATATATATATATATATATATATATATATATAGGCAGCATATCTTTATTTAAGCACGTTTCATTAATAAAATAGAAATATTATGTCTAATCATTTTTATAATGATCCCTTCTACTTCTCTAATTATCTTCCTGACTTTAAGTTGAAATTCATCAAAAAAGAAAAGGCGCCGTTAGCCCAAATATTTTCGATCTCCTCCGAGATCATCCTCGGGGTTGAATTGCAAAGACAAACTTAATCTAACCGTAATAGTTGTGATAATGATAGGGGTAATCACGCGCGAACGCACCCTGTTATGATCACTTTAAAATTAACCGATGCCCTGTAAACAAGCGTTCCCGGTGTAAGGTGTGAAGTAACCAGAGATGGTAAATTGCAAAATGGTAAGGTATGAAATGTTAGTAACTCAATACATTTTAAAATATTGCTACTATATTCCTAATAAGTTTTGTTGGTTCGTTCATGTTGTATTGGTGTTTTCTACAAGTATTTTATTGTATTTTGAAGGTGAACAGCAATATGTCTTTAAATGTCGTGCTATAGAACTTGTATTCGATAAATATATATTTTTGTGAAATGGATTAAATCCGATAAATATTTAATTTAATGGAAATGGATTAAATCCCATATATTTTCAATTTAAATGCTATTGTTGGATATTCATATTCGAATAGAAGCTCTGTTTTTTTTTGTTTGTTTTTTTTTTTTAGTTAAACAGTATTTTTAATTAAATAGTATTTTTATCCGATTACATCTACCGGCCTGAATATTCGAGAAATCTTTTCAGAAATATGTGCGCCTTCCGGCATGGTTCGTACTTGCATCCTCTATGGGGAACCGTCAATGAATCTGACGTGCCTGACCGTTCAGCCACGTAGGACTTCCGGTCAAACAAAGCTTTACGATTGCACAAGATAATGCTTATTTAAATTTCTACCTCAAGAAGGCAAGTCAGACCATCCCCTAATCAGTGTTCAGACTGATGCCAAACCTAAGGCATCCCTTGACATACCGTTCCACAGAACGATTTTTCGCTATGCGAAGGCAGACTGGGACAGCTTTTGATCCGACATAAAGGAAGTTTCCCTCACAAGTTTTTCAACTGCCACTAAAATTACTGCCCTTGATTCTCATCGGATCCTTTCTTGAATGGAGAATTTTATACCCACCAAAAATTCCAGCAAAAACCAAACAGTCAATCCTGGTTTACCCCTGAATACACTGCAGCCATAACTCACCGAAATTTTTACCTCAATATCTATCGCATGGAGTGATGAAGTTCGACCCTCACTGCATTCAAAACTGCAAGCAATTTCTATAAAACTCCAAGCGCTGCTATGCACGACCGGTCGAGACCAAGGTGGATAAGAAACAAACTGGATCTCGTGAATTCTGGAAGATCACCAACCAAATCATGAAGTAAAGCGGCTGTGTCCACAATTATAAATATCTTCTCGACAGATAAGCTGAAACTCTTTGCCTTCATCTATACTTCAATTTCCCACGTTTTACCGAGCACAATCTCAGTAATATAACCATCATAGTAAGAAAAGTCTCTTATCAAACGTATTGAGCCTAACAAAGCCACTGACCCAGAAAAAATTCCAGTGGTTGTCCTTAGAAACATCAACCTGGAATAATCCCCGTACCTAGAAAAGTTATTCTACTATTGTGGAAAAGGCCTTGGAAAGTGTCAAACGTATGCCTTGGTTTCAAATGAATCAGCAATATTATCAGCAAGCTTTTTGAGGCCATAATCAATAATTGAGTCACTGAGAACTTCTTCAACAGTATGAGTTTTAAGTCATACCGACGTCTTACTACTACTCACAGAAAAAGTGAGGCTCTTAACGACAGACGCATCTCGAGGATCATAGCACTTTGATAACTCAAAAACATTCAGCAAGGTGTGGCAAAAAGGCTTACTAGAGAAGCTATCCAATTATGGAATCCACTGGAAGCGTCTTTTCGATCATAAAACACGGAGGTCCATGAAGGTAGTTATTAGTTATCTATGGCCAGTCTTCAGGGTCCCTAGAAGTCTACGCAGGCGTCGCCTAACGAACGCTTTTCAGACCAAACTTCTTTTTGATAAATAAATGATCTACATAAATGATCTGCCTAAGAATATATTCGAATCATTTGTAAACATCTATGCTGATGTTACGACTATATCCAAGCGAACCTGTGAAAATCTCGGTGGTCAGAGATTGGAGACTGATATCTATTCCGGTGTTGCACAAACTGTCCAATGGGTTAAAAACTGGCGAGTTACATTCGAAGACCAAGTTTTATCTCGGACTACCACTAGTCAGGATTAACGGAGTTCCTCTCGTGGTAGCACCGTGCCTTGAAACACTGTTGGGCCTAAAAATCACGCCCGACCTGAAATAGAAATTGCACATACGACCAATTGCTAAGGATACAAATAAAATGGCAGATTCTCTGTACCGCACCAGTAAGTACCTAACACCTTCAGCTCTTTCTGCCTCGCGCAGTTCTACCGTTACTTCCACAGAAATTGCTCTATTTTCTGGCCCCGCCAAGTCAAACCTCCATGACAAGAATATACCATGCCACTTACATAGTAGCAAACCACACACATTCCCCTCCACCGTATTCCATCGGTCAGAAGTAAGTTCTACTCGGGCAGCTTCTTCCCACATACCACTGGAACCGGCTCCCAATTGGTTGTTCTACCGATTGCTACTGATCAAGGCTAGCGTTACGCGTCATGTTCTACTGCTATACACACAAATAACCCCCAGATGTAACCCTCTAACACGAGTGTCCTAAGGGATTTGTAAAGGGTTAAACTATATATATCGAAATACATTTGTTGCTTACAAGTTTTCTATAATAGTCAATGATGACTTCTGTTCCAGTTTATCATGTCATGAAAAAAAAGTAACTTCCCTATCACCACCCTCTGAGTTTAATTTTCTATTTAGTGTAGATCTGACATTTAATTGGTTGATCATGTCTATTTTTTTTAATTCTGACCATGTGTTTTCTTCTGCCAGCTTTATATTTCGGAAAAAAAGGGAAACTTTTATTTTGATATTTAAAAAAAAATATTTAATAACCAGTCACTTACTATTCGCTTAAAAGAGGTACAACGTAGTTTCGAAACACAAAAGTTATTGTGATCGATATAAACATGTTTTTGTTCCAAGATCTAAAATTATATATATATAATGATACCTAAAACACCATATATCCCAAACCTGTTAGGTAATTAAATGACCAAGCTGAAAAATCGGTGTAACGCTTTGTAGTTGCTTTCGAAGAGAAAAAGCGTTACATCGATTTTTCAGCCTGGTCATTTAATTACCTAACAGGTTTGGGATATATGGGGTTTTACTTTTCTTACTGATGGTATTATATATATATATATATATATATATATATATATATGTAGACGGAATGCAGATAAAAAACGTAAATCTGAATTATATTTATGCACAGCGAAGAAGCGCTAAAATTGCGCGAATGGTAAATTTCGGATTTTGAACTTGAATATTTTAATTCAAATATTTCTTTTATTTTTATACCCGCGCGTGCGCACACACACACGCAGGCGCACAAACACATACAGAGACTTACACATATGTATATATATATATATATATATATATATATATATATATATACAATGAGCATTTTTGTGCAAACAGAAAGGGAAATTTATTTGTTCTCTTTCTTTAGTGGTAGACTTGTGAGCCTATATTTTCCCTTGTTATACTCACTGGAATTATTTACTCTGGTTTTTGACATTTTCTCTTTTATTTTTTCATATTTGTTTTCTTCTTTTTCCGCCGCGATTTTTATTAACATTTTGCTTGTCGCCACCGACTCTTTTGATGAGGTGTTGGCCAAAAACAGAAATAGATAGATAGATAGATAGATCGATAGATAATCAACAGACTGAGATAGATATCAACAGACATAGATAGATAGATAGATAGATAGATAGATAGATAGATAGATAGATAGATAGATATGAGCAGACTGAGATAGATATGAACAGACTGAGATAGAAATGAACGGATAGATAGATAGATAGATAAATAGATAGATAGATAGATAGATAGATAGATAGATAGATAGATAGATAGATATGAGCAAACTGAGATAGATATGAACAGACTGATAGATAGATATATATATATATATATATATATATAGATAGATAGATAGATAGATAGATAGATAGATAGATATGAGCAAACTGAGATAGATATGAACAGACTGATAGATAGATAGATACAACTGGATATCTGAGAGAAAATTCCGAGAATTTAACGTATTTATAATGATCGGCTACATTCTTTTTCCCAGCACACCCGTCTGCAGGGCAGATTTGTGCTTGCTCAGCACCCACAGAGCCCACCAGTGTGTTTACTGAAACTATGCTGAGTGGAAGAGTTTCTTTTGGGAGGATATAATCTGTCATGATCAGCTGTTTCAACAACGCTGATACTCTCAAATCCTCGGTCACGATGACTTTTGACAGGTCAATCAATTACGGATTCCGAATGTCTATCCAAATTCCACTCCCAGACTGTGCTATAGTTTTACGGCGCTACCCAAACGCACCGCACGCTGAGGTCGCTTCCCCAGACCGAAAGCGTCAAGAAATCACCTTCCTGACAAATCGAGCGCGATGAGATTCAAACCCGGTGTCGCATGGTTGGATGGCGACGGTTCTAAATATCCTTCTCATTTCATGCCTCTCTATCTATCTATCTATCTATCTATCTATCTATCCCAAACTCTATCTATCTATCTATCTATCTATCTATCTATCTATCTATCTATCTATCTATCTATCT
>CAHIKZ030005400.1:1950000-1972500 GCA_903632075.3 Acanthosepion pharaonis
AAATTAACAATATTTCTATTCTGTTTAATTAGTAATTAAAAATTATTTAAAATTGATTCTGTTTATTTATTACAGTAATTAAAAATTAAATTCATTGTTGACAAGTAATTAAAATTATTGTCACAAATTAACTCTTCTAGAATTGTCCAATATTAAATTCTGATATTTATTCTATTAATTATTGTCACAATATTAAATTCTGTTTATTCTATTAGAATTAAAAATTATTGTCACAATATTAACTCTATTCTGTTTATTCTATTACAGTAATTAAAATTATTGTCACAAATTAAATTCTGTTTATTCTATTACACAGTAATTAAAAATTTATTAACTCTGTTCTGTTCATTCTGTTGCACAATAATTAAAATCATTGTTACAATATTAACTTTCTAGAATAGATTAAAACTGATATTTATTATTGATATTCCAGCCAATGGAAAGAATAATTTCCAATTATTGATAATTAATCGAATTATTAGTCTGAAAAAGAAATATATATTTAATTATTGAATAAGCCAAGTAACATGATGCCGAATAGGAGAAGGAATTCAGAAAGATCAGATCTATATTAGAAACAGTAAAGAAAGGGAATGGAAATAAAGGGAGCAAAGATATAAATGTCAACTTACAGAAAGAGTCAAAGGATAAAAATTATCAGGGAAAAATACAGGAAAAAATCGATTGTTTGGAAGATTTTTGGAACAAAAATAAAGATTTAGGGCAGAAAGTACTTAAAAGAAGGAAGAGACAAAGGTCAGATTTTGGTCTCGCTAATAATAAGGATTGATGCCTTACTGTTTCTGAAACTCTTTGGTGAGCCAAGATTTTGCTCTAGGCCATAAAGCAGGAGAAATATTTCAGGAACTTTTATATTTACTTTTAATTTTTGTTCTAATCCATTAATCTACTTACATTATACACACACATACACACATATATATACACATATATATATATACAAACACACACACATTCTGGGTTAAGTAAAAATGATCCGCACTTTCGCAATAACATATCTTTAGACAAGATTGCAGATAATCTTTGAATTTCGTCATCTATCTATCTATCTATCTATCTATCTATCTATCTATCTATCAGTCAGTCTCTCTCTCTCTCTCTATATATATATATATATATATATATATATGAACGAGGGGAAACATAAAAAGTTTTATATATACAAATTGTAATATGTATATATATGCATGTATGCATGTACTTACACACACACACACACACACACACACATATATATATATATATATATATATATATATATATATATATATATATAATGTATGTATACATGCATATATACGATTCCAATGCAATAAATTATAACCATGGAAATTTAGTGTTTTACACGTTTACAAACATAATACTAGTAAGAATATCGTATAGAGACAAACACATGCACACACACACACACACACATATGCATATATATTATACGATTAAAAGTACAAGAACAGGAACACATATAAAGATATATATGTATTCAATTATCATGTCTATCAACGGAATAGACAGGTCCACATATCAGCCGATACACAACCATCTCCGGTCTTTTGAACAAGTGCAAATGTTTATCCCATGTTTCACTGTACTTCTCTTTCATTTTCGGTAACCATTTGTAAAAAGAACCTTCAGATACTGGAGGCCATCTACATTAAAACAAAGCAACACAGACTCAATAAAATTACATTTCAGACTAGTCACAACACATTACATTGCATCAAGAGATACGGTTCTGTTGTTAATATTTCGTCCTCTAGCGTGATACGACGTCATAGAACCGCGTCATGAATTTAAGACTTGCGTCCCCTTTCCCACAACAGTTATCATCGTATAGCAATCTTCTATGTCCATATAATAGAATATCATCTTTGATGGTGAATACCTTTGTTTAAATGTCCCTATAACCACTATGAAGGTAGCACATCTGAGCCGAAAGCTTAGATCAAGGAACAGCATCAAAAAATATATACAAATTTGGGACAGTTTTGTCTTTATTTTCTCCCGAAATTAAAGCAAATAAACGGAGTTTGGAACAGCTCATGATCAAACGTAATAGGTATTCGCTGTCTGTTATATTTAACAATATATGTTTGAATATATATATTATATATATATATATATATATATATATATATATATATATATATATATATATATATGGACATGTAGTTGAGTGGTAATAAGTTCGCTTACAGGACGTGTATTACCATGTTTGATTTATTAAGAAAGTGATTTCTTGATATTATCTCTCTGAAAACCAGAGCACTGGTTGGCTCAAGTATTGCGGGTGAAACTGTGTAGGCCAACCTGTTGAGCTCACAAGTCATCTGAAGGAGCCTATATATATATATATATATATATATATATATATATATATATATATATATATATATGCCCACTTACGTTAATCTCCTCTCCAAATTTATATCCCCCTCCCTTTCCTTCAAAACCCTAAGTCCATGTCTGGCACACTATCTCTCACCACTCTCTATATCACCTTACATAAGCTTTTTTTCATCCTAGAAAGTGAGGTCTGATGATCCAGGGGAAAGGAAACTCTCTGGTGAAATAAATTATAACAATGGAATCATTAATTTTTCTGTCCTCCCTTAAATTATATATATATATATATATATATATATATATATATATATATATATATATATATATATGTATGAAGAAAAATATATGGAAAAACAAATATCCGAATATGCAAATATGCTGTTTTAATGTTATTTCAATGTCGACGTCAGACGTTTCGGTCGAGTAGACCTTCTTCAAGACATAGTTATTAAAACATAATTAACATAAGACGATAGACATAAAAACAGCATATTTGCATATTCAGATTTTTGTTTTTCCATATATTTTTCTTCATACTGATTCGGATCTATATCCATATATTTGCTTATATATATATATATATATATATATATATATATATAGAGAGAGAGAGAGACACACACACAGATATATATATATATATATATATATATATATATATATATATATATATATATATATATATATATATATATATATATATATATATATATATATATATATATATATATATATATATATATATATATATATATACCTCGGCTTGGTGTTATGGTTAGCAAGCTTGTCTCGCTAGATCATTTTACAACTGATGAGTCAGTTCAATCCTCACTAGGTACCCCATACTTTTGGCCTTGTGCACATCTAAGCTACGCTTAGAAAATAACTATATATATATATACTGTAATGCATCCTTAATGGATACATTATCAACCTCGACTGTATCTCGCAAATATTTTGTCTACTCTGAAATCACTACACCAAACTTCAATTAGTCTGATACCGAAACCTGAATACAGTGCCCTTATTTTGTCAATTTTATCTTTGAGAAGACGTAGTGAAATGTCGTTTGCTTCCTTCTTTATCTGTCCTTAAATTCGAAGAAAATAAGTAGTTTTTATTTCCATACTTATTCAGTTGTCTATGAATAGCAAAGCCACTTAAGTACATACATGCCAATCAGCGCTTAGATCTCGCTAAACCGAGTAAAGTTGAAGCTTAGTGTATAATAAAATATCAGGTTTTTCAGCGTCTCATGAAATTCGAAAGCATTCCGACATTTTTTTTCTGGGCCATGGAACAGCAATTAAAAAACTGCTTACGTAGAGAGTTTGCCAGACTCAGAAAATGTCCTATAGTTATGAGTTTTTTCATACTCAAATCATTTTCAAAGCAGCTTTGTCACTTCTAAACAATAATTACCATTGTATATTCATTTATACAAAGTTTAAACCGTGAATATTTCAAGGTTTCTCTATTTGAAATTTCTGATGTGTCTTAATTCTTAAATAAATTACTGAATAATACCATAGCTAGTTCTACGACAATAAAATATCCGTAGAAATCGCTCTATCGCACAGTAAAATATTTGAGTTTATCAACTCTAAGAAAATATTACGATAACAGTCTTAAATATGAGTATTTGTCGTTATTTTAAGAAGAGTATACAAATAAAAAAACTTGAAATTGACAACTGTTTCTATTACACTGAAAGAAAAAGGTAGAACATCTCTATCTTTCCTTCCTTTCATTTTCTGACTGAAACCAAATAGCATATTTCAGATCTTCTCACGCGATCAAAATGGAACAGTCTATTATTTAAGAGATATTGGCAGGGTGTAGCGGTCGTGCGAACTAAGGCACTAACGAAAGGAGAGATAACCACAATTAAAATGATATTTTGTGTCACGCCCAATAATAGGACAAGAGGCAAATCAAATAAAAGTGTTATATTTACGAGTGTTTCTTTTCTTTGCTCATTTCAATAATCTATACAAAGAAAATATTAAACTTTATTTTTCAAAATTAGTTCCCGACAAACACTGCGTACTTTTATTAATAGTCAAATAAGGCGTAGCTTGAAGGTGTGTGACAGAAATCTGAAAGTACAATGACATTTAGAATATAAGAAAATTATATTTGGTAAATATCCTTAAAAGTAAAATAAATATATATAAATATAAAATAAATATATATATATATATATATATATATATATATATATATATATTCAACCGCTTTGCAGTATGAAATGCCATTTAATTGATTATATATTCTAAAGCTATTAAAATCGTACAGGAAATGTTAATGGGGTCTTTAAAAGATTTTTTTACCGTCTGGTCTCCAATTAAGCCTAGTCTACGAATGAATCTAAAATTATATATTTCTATTGTCCACACAAATGTCTTATATGCATGAGAAACTTCGAAACGCACAACAAATGTTATTCAACTCTTCGCTGTGTTCCATTAAAGATACTTTCACAAAATCCTAAAGGTAAAATGTTGGAACGATAGAACCAGGACCGAGTAAGTAAACCAAACTTGCAATTTATATAAACTTTAGAGTAATGGTGACAGGCGGAAATAGTTCAGCGGGTAATTCCTGCAACAGTCGACCAGTCAAGCCCGCTCTAAAATAGATAACAAGGTGTCACCCGGAAATGAAACCCTACGCTAGAGTTCAATAATAAGTGGCGGAAAATTGTGATCGTTTCCTCTATGTAGAGGAAGAAATTAACCAGGTAAAAAGGTAACCAGGTAAAAAGGTAACAAGGTAACCAGGTAAAAATGTAACCAGGAAACCAGGTAAAAATGTAACCAGGAAACCAGGTAAAAATGTAATCAGATAATAAGGTAATTAAGTAACAAGGTAACCAGGTAAACAGGTATAATAGTAACCAGGTAATAAGGTAACCTGGTAAAAAGTTTACAAGGTAACCAGGTAACAAGGAAGGCAGGTAAAATTTTAACCGGATAAAAAGGTAAGCAGGTAACATGGTAACATGGTAAGCAGGTAGAAACGTAACCAGGTAACAAGGTAACAAGCTAACCTTGTAACAAGGTAACCAGGTAAAAAGGTTACCAATTAAGGAAAATAAGAATAGATGTTGAACACTCTATTCAAATAAAGAATAAATTTCAGTGGACTAATACCAACAACTAGATTGCCTCGAACACTTAATGTAGAAAAAAGGGGAGGAGAATTTAACACTCACAGGGATATTGTAAAGCAACAAATAGGTAAAACCTATTTATGTATTTGGATCGAAAAACAAGGACAATCACAAATGCGTCGTAAACAAAAATCATGTCTTACGCCCTGAAAATAAACGACATATAAGAAAGTGGAATTAATAACCTACTCTCGGAGATGGTGATAACAGTTGTTTTTTGCTCTTCTTTCGATCCATGTACCTACCAGACCCACTTATTAAATTGCTAGGGGTAGTATTTAGATAAAATAACGTACAGGGCATTACTCCAGTAGTAAGTTCAATACTCGCTGAGGATAAGATGCTTTTGGCGTACTATCGTAATATATGAAAAGAGGAGGACATTTTTGCCTGAGTCAATAGTTAGCAATTTAATCGTGCAATTATGAGTGGCTGTAAGGAACTTGGTTCTCTCAAAGGGTTTCAAAAAAGAGTAAATGGATTATAGTAAGTTGAATATCACTGGGGTATATAGAGCTGGACCTGTATGTAGCAAAGTAATCATTAACTGTAGAGACTATCGTATCAATCTCTACCTAACAAACATTTTCATCTCGCAACAAATGATATGCTCGTAGAGTAGAAGTTTTCCGTGCAGAAAGATGGGTTAGATGGTTTAGTGCATTTCCAAACAAGATCATTGCATTCGCTTTCGCACAAATACCGTTTGAAATATATTATCTCTCTACTCACCTCAGTTCAAGACTGAGTGAGTACTCTAGCCTATTGTGCGTTAGGGAAGCAACTCCATCCCATAAAATCCTACTTGCTACAAAAATCACAGCTTAACAGGATAAGACGCAGCATCTACAATATCATACTGAAGCTATATTTGTCAAGTGATCAGGCGCTGGGGGTGAGACCGATGCGTTCTGTGGGGGTCATATAATTATACTTACATCGTACTCAGTTTAATATGGTCAACTAAAGATATTTTACACTGGAGCAATTGCTAGCTAGATAGTCGCTGGAAGCGTTACGACTGTAAAATATGTGATCTTCATTTTTTAACAGAGGGTGGATAATGCGAATCCGAATAACGAAAGATACCTTCCAAAAGCTAAGCAAAGTATAAAGAAATAGAAAAAAAAAACTTTATTAGAAACAAAGAAAAGAGGACGGAACCGTTATGTAATATTAGCCCTCGTATCTGGCAGTGAATTCTGGACAATGTCATCACAAGTGAAAAAGAAACTTTAGGCATGAGACATGTGGTACTACAGAAGGATGATGAGAATACCGTGGACCGATCAACAACGACATTTTAAGGAAATTGGAAACAAAAAGAACACTTACATAACACCAGAAAGAGATATTTGAAATTTCTAGGTCACATGACGAGGAAAGAAAATGAGAAAATTTGACACTCGCTGAAGATAATGAAAACAACTGAAACAGAAGAAAGCAGCGAGTAACAAATCTAACGATCTTGTGGAAATCGTTGACTGAACAGACGTCAGTAAATATAGCAAAAGGACGGGATTTACTAAGATTTACACAGAATAGGAAATTGTGGAGATCTATGATCACGCATGACCAGAATGGAGTCGTTACATAGAAAATATTTTTATCATCCCAATTACATGTGTCAAGAAACATCTCATATTAGAACAATATTTAACTGGCTAATTATAGACAACATTTTATGATTTCTAAGAATGGCATCGAGTTTATAGAGGTGCATAATACCGAGAATAAGTTGCAAAACAAATGTAAAAATTGTCACTGCATTTAAGAAGCTAAACATTAACAGCATTAAGACTACTTTCAGTTCAATCCTTACTAAATGCTTTATATTTCCATACTTGTACTATTATAAGATTGGTACGTTCCGTCGAGTATATCTCTAACTTGCTTAGTTTCGTTTGGTTGATGGTATATTAACACTTTATGGGTCATTTAATGCTGAAATTTAATTTTCTTTGAAAGTTTGGTATATTTTTTTTTACAATTGAATTCTATTGCTGGAACTTTTACTATGGAAATGTATTTTGATATTTTCATAGGGTTTTGACCCTAGTTTGCGGTTTCGCTTTTTGCCCATAGCTAGAACTATAACAGGTGCAATCTGCCCGCGTCAGGGTTAACCTTGGAACAACTGCGATTAAGTGGTCAGGGGATTTACTGCCATATGTAGTTTATCGTCAAGCCAAGGGCACAACTGGATTAGTAGTTCAAATTTTGTTCATTCATATCATTACAGCTGGAGAGAGAGTTTCATTATGTTTTTGTTTCGTATACGTATGATAGTAAGCTTTGTCCGACCTCGTTATCTTGGTCGGCCAGGAGTAAGTACTTTTCTATTATACTCTCGTTATTGAAGTAGATATTTTAAATCCGAACATTGTTGGAACATATGAAAACATAATCGCAAGAGAACAAGTATTCTATAAGAAAGGATCGCAAAATCATAGACGCAGATGGATAAATTGATGGAAAAAGCTGAAGTCACATAAAGCAAAAATGAGAAAACTTTGGCGTGCTGGCTACTGTCAGTATTATTTTTTCACGTTGAAAGGGAATCTATTGTGATATTTCCAGCCATGTCAGACCCGAATTGAACGTTTTGCAACAGAGTAGAAAATTTAATGTCCCAAAGTCAGTCAAGAAGCTTATTATAATGCTCTTGCGTTAAACGGTTTCAAAATCAGGAAATTATTGGTAATTATGGATTTGAGGAATGATGGTGCGCATGGAAAATTGTTTCCATAGAGGTCTTGGAAAAATCTAGTTTAAGGCATTCTAATATAGTAAGTCTATGAAACCATTAAAAATCTAAAAATCAAAAACATATACCCAATTAATAGCGGCCTCCTCGCTTGGAATTTTGCAAGGATTATTCCCATGATTATTCCCTGTTGCAGACGCTTGCACGAGTAATTTGCGGTTCTTTAATATCCACAGAGCTATGTTTCTGTTAATGTTGCAAGTATGCTGAGCAAACATTATTTTCGGCTTCTGCTAGAGTGTCTATAATCTGTTCCTGATTGAGAGTTGAGCAAGACTAGTAGGATTAAAATCAAGGTCACCATCACTTTATACTTCGTGTTAAAAAATTATTGACTGCTTCCAAAATACATGCAGTCGTTTGAAGACACTTGGTAATGGTGCTACACGCTGGCTGCGACCGTCTTCTCATGGCGATTTTATGAAGAAATCAACTGATTGCAGTAAGATTATAAATCTGTTCTCATGATCTTAACGATAATCAATCAGCCACACACCCATTAATACCCAAGCACTGATTACGGAACAGATTACCACCCCGTAATATGCAAACTAAAGAGCTATGGAATAGAACAAGAACATGAAGTGGAATGTCTTAAGAGAAATATGCACCCAAAGATAAGAAAAGACAGAATAAAAAGGAGTAAATGATAAGTGAAATTCTAGACTTAAACAATGCGAGACAGCAGAAACAAGATGGCGGGTATATTAAATAAATGCAAGCTTGAAAAAGAGAAATTACTTAACGTTTTTGTGAAGAATCGAACAGAAGCAAAGGCAGTGGCTTTGAACAAAAACGCCATCGATATATCAGGAGGGATGTGCCCTGAGATATGTTCCATTAAATCGAAATGGGCAAAATCAAAAGTAAAAAAAAAACAATAGTGCTACAAAATGGAAAGAGTACATAGGAACGCTCTTTCATTGCAACAAAGGACATAAACAAACCTTTCCAAAACAGAAACAATGATCTAAAATTGGAATGAAAAGCAGTTACGGCACCTACCATCATAAAAATACAGAATGCAGAATTAATAAATACTAAACACTTCAGAAACGTCCGCGTAAGGATCAGCGTCAACAAATAATGTATAGGAGAAAAGGAATTTGAAATTACAGCAGAATGTGTTATGCCTGATTTCGTTTCGTCCTCGGCGCAAATCGCTACAAAACCAAAACATCAGCTTGAAAATTCGAGAATAGTCGAAAATAATTCTTCTCAGATCAAGACTCTCAAATGGATGTCATTCATGGCGCGAATCCCGATCAGTAATACCTAAACTATTAGCTGTCTGCAACCATTTCCTAAGATTAATGGCGAAAAATATCTAATGAAAGCTGAGATAATTTTTATTTGAACATTGTGGACTGCGTCTACAGAATCACAAACAACTGTACCAAATAGCATAAAACCATATCACTTGAAGATTACCAGCAGCAGCAACAACTAAAATGTATAGCACTCCTAACTCGAAGAAAAAATACTGACATAATCCAAATGTTAACACTCCACACCACTTCAAATAGAAAATGTTAAGAAGGAACCCCCGCCCCTGAAATCTTGAAAGAGCTATAACAGCTACTGAACTTGAGAAACGTATTTTCCTGAAAAAATTTTTTAAAGAAAAAGATTTTATGAATTTAAGCCGAGATCAGTACTGCCTGATTGGTCAATAAATGGCAAATGTTTCTCTGTAGAGAAATAGCTAATATTACCCTTACCATATATGCTATATTGCATGAATATTCAAACAAACATTCTATATCTACATGAGTCAAAATGAAGACGAACAAACAGCAAGATTAAAACGAAAATATTATAACTATGTTGAGAATCATATTATTATTGTTCATGTAATCGACGTGTCAAAATGAAATGTATGATAAATGCTAAATAGAGAAGGGCCTCTATAGGTGAATCTTGATAGCGGTCACAAAGAAAGCATGTGAACTCTATGGAAAACTAACGTAAATAAATAAGAATCTATTGAAGAGAGATCGTAGCAGAAGGAGACCGGAATTGGAGAAGAACAATATAGCTTTGTTCAAGGTATTGAAATAAGAAATGCAATTTTCATTATCAGAATCCTATCAGAACGAACAATTGAAGCAGAGAAAGTCTATATCTATGTTTTTATTAAATTACACAAAGGTATTCGACAAATTGGAAGAAGAAGAAATGAAAATGGTTGGAAAATCTGTTCGACATGGAAAAAATATTCAACTAATCTGTAAGCTGCATTGAAAACAAATGCGGATCGAGAAGCCGTTAAGTGAATGGACAAAAATAGAAATATGATAAGGACGTATTTTCTCGCCGGATTTATTTAACCTGCACAGCGAGAGTATTCTAAGTGGATTTGAAGGCTTTACCAGGATTTATTACCGGCGGAAATAACCTTAACAATATACGCTACGCAGGCAACACTGTATCGATGCATGATTTTGAAAGAAAACTGAAAAAACACTATGACATCGTAGCCAACGAAAAAAGAAGAAAAGTTTTAAATATAAAATGTGAAAACAAAAATATGTAGTTGTCCGCAAATGGACAGCAGAAGTTATAAGGTATGCTTAACTGGAACGTAAAAATTCAAGCAGGTGTGTTACTTTAATTATCTTGATTATATTGTAAAATTCTATGGATTTTAAGCGGAGAGAATTTTAAAGAAACTGGGAAAGTTATTAACTAAAATGTAATCTAAAACATAAAGCAATGGTATATTGTTATTTTTTGTTTAACGTCCATTACGGAAGTGAATGTAGCATAATTATTATACTGATAAAGAAATGACTTGAAGCGATCGATATTGTTTACGAATCAAGAGATAAGGTTATGTAAGGAAGAAAGAGCGATTTTAGATTGAGAAATTGCAGATTAATTTCAGCCAAAAATCAAAAATGACACCTGGATTTTCTGATATATAATGAGTATAAGTTTTGAAAAATTTAACACTGACAGGATATATAAAATGCAAGACACGCACGATAAAGCAGTAAATCTGAAATGATTTGAAAGCTGCTCTGGATGTTCAAAGTACAAAGAAAGAGTGACAGTGGGTTGGTAGAAGGATAGGAGATGGAAAGTGCGATATAGAGGAAGAGAGAGTGGCAGAGGAAGAGATAGGGAGATAGATGGACAGTGGGAGAGAGAAAAAAGACGAGAGAGGGAAAGAGAGAGAGAGAGAGAGACGTACACAGAAGGGAATTCTCATTATGTTATTATATTTTGAATTAATTCCTGAAACCCAATTCCCTGCTTAGTAAATATTTTCGTTCTTGTCCCGAACTAAAGAATTAATATTTGGAAAATATTAATACCAACACTACACAATTGACAACAATTTGGTATATTTAGTCTCTAATACCTATTTTATTTTGATAATATAATTTCTTAATTGTTATATTTTTAAACAGCTTTTTATCTGTATTTCTCTAATGAGGAATTATCATTATTTACGTTATTTAATATTTATCACATCTTTGTTTTTTTAATACAAGGTTTCGACCGTTTTTCTCTCCGATCATCAGAATGGGCATGCCGATCCGGGTACCATAGAGGGAATTTCGAGCTTAACTCTGAATATAATTTACGACGGAAATTATACTTTTGGACTAGTATCTTTATTTTTGTTGTTTTGGTCATTACATTTCGAGTCTGTTATCATCGCTTATTCAATTGTATATTGTGTCCACAAATTCAATTCAGTCATCAAATATACGAAACAGTTCTTAAATAACTTTTTGGTAAAATTCACCTTAAAAGCTACCCAAAATGAACACGACTGTAGCAATGAATATGATTTTATAAGTCAACTTTAATAATAATAATAAGAAGAAGAAGAAGAAGAAAAAGAATGATAATAAAATGAAGGCTATCACCACCTTAGCTATACCCATAGTAACATACATCTTCATCATTATTAAATGGAAGTTGAATGACATTAAAGATTGGACGCCAAGATCAGAAAAATGATTAATCAAAAGAGAATGAACCACCCGAAATTAGTTGTTGTTAGGCTGTATATAGAAAGAGTTTTAGGAGGCCGAGGTTTTATCCAACTTGAACTAACACTAAAAACTACAAAAATCGGATAGGAAGGATACCTTGCAAAAACCAATTATCATGTCTTACAAATAGTAAAACACAAAATCAACAAATAAGCTCAACTCTTCAAGAAACAGCTTAACATACTTGAAATCCTAACAACAAAAAGCGAAGCGAATACCATCTACTCCAAACGAGTAAAACAGAAAGAAAAAAAAACTTGGCCAAATTAAATTACAAAAAAAAAATTGAGACAAGGAGTTGCATAAAAGATACATAAAATGAACGAAAGAAGCAAATGTGGACCAGCAGAAAACAAATGCATCGCTGTGAAGCACCGAGCTGGAAACTGAGCCAGACTCTCTAATTACTACAACTCAGGACAAAAGCCTCGCAACCAGATCCTATCACTGTTGCATAATCAACCTAGGAACTAATCCGAAATGCAGGATCTGCGGAAAATATATATGTCGACCATTTTATCTCAGGATGAGCGAAACTAGTATATAATGAATATACCGAAAGATATAACAAGGTAGTGATGAAGAACAAAATCACAACCATTGAGAGATGATATGACCACCATCCTAACAATTACCCAAAATAACCATCTAAATATCCTCTGGAAAAATACCAATTCAAACTGACTGGGAAATAAATGCCACCAGACTTGATATAGTCATAAAAGACAAAAGAATCAGGAAGTCTATGCTTATTGACATACCAGTACCATCCATGAAAATTATCGAGAAGATCGCCCTACTAGGAACATCCCATATACAAAGAAAAATGCTATCAGTTAAATGACACTTCTTCTATAGGGACTAAAAATTTTGTTTGGACTCGTCTCTACAGGATACAAATCAGGCAACATAACACGCAAGGAACACCAATAATAATAATAATAATAATAATAATAATGATAATAATAATAATAATAATAATAATAATAATAATAATAATAATAAAAATCCACACAACAGTGCGATCAGAGAAAAATGTAACTGTTAAAGTATATGGCTAGATACGTGTTAGAAAGGATTTTGAAACGGAAATTGAAATGAAGTAGCGTCTTCTACCTACTCGTATACTTTTATAACTGCTGTATCTCTGGGAGCGAACAAAAAGACATAAATATTAAGAAATTCTACGTAGTCCCTATTTGCAAGAGTAATAAAATATTCACGTTATGGAACTGCTGATCTACTGAGGAAAGTATTATCATTGTAAAGAAAATATAAGTACTGTAGATGCTAACTATCAATTAACATCAGAATGTGTGCAAAAAGAATGCATGTGCATACGAAATTGCCTTAGCCTATGTCCAGAGTCATGATCAGGTAATGGATTATATCGACAAATAAGCAAAGCGAAATAATAATGATGATAATAAGAATCGAAATTGGAGCCTAAGTTTTGTTTAGAAAATGGTTCGATTGACGCATAGAAGAGATTCCCTGGTAGCAGATGCCTTAAATTAATACAAAAAATGTGCAGCTCACAACTTACCAAGGGCTTTGTCTATGTAGAATGTATGTAATCTTAGGTTGTCTTTTTCTTCTTGGCTTGGTTTTACAAAAATGGCCAGTGGAAAATGAAGTTTAATTCTCACATTAAGTCTCTGGTCGGTGAACGCGAATGATATGAAAATACAACAGTAAGCAGAAATAATAATAATAATAATAATATCAAAAACGGCGCCTCCTTATTGATATGACAGTCCCTGCTGACTGTAATGTATCTTTGAAGATATACAAAAAGTTGTCAAAGTACAAGGACCTTGAAATAGAAATCTCGAAAATGTGGCATATGGGAACATCAACAATCCCTGTTGTAGTTGGAGCCCTAGGACTGTTTGGAAAAGATTCCAGTAGACTAATTGAAGAGATTCCTGGAAGTCCATGCCTCAAGGAGATACAGAAAATTGTTCTGACAAGTACAGCCCACACCTTACGAAGGGCTTTATCTATATAATTTTTTTTTTTTTTTTTTGTCAGTAGAAATTGCCATGACGCCATTTCTAACCTTAGGTCCCAAGGGACCCGGAAAGAAATGTAAACGCCAGAAATCAAAGAAAATAAAAATAATAATAATAATAATGATTATTTTGAAACTCAAATTGAAAAAAATATATAAAAAATGTAGAACATGAGGTCATCAATAATTCCAGTTGCAGTTAGAGTCATCAGATTAATTGACACTTTGAATGGGATTCCTGGTAGCCAAAGCCCGAAAGAAATAAAAAAAATATGTACACAAGTACAGCTCACATATTATGAAGAGATTTATCTATGTAAAACGTGTGTGTTCTTTATTTTAGGAGTTATTTTTAATAAAAATGAACAGTGCTAAATGTCATGAAAACATTTCTTAGGGAAGGTCTCTGGTTGGGATCCGGAAGGAAATGTGTATGCAACAGAAACCAAAATGAATAATAATAATAATAATAATAATAATAATAATTTAAAAAATAAAATAAATGAATGAATAAATAAATTTTAAAAATTAATTAAATAAAAATAACCGGAGGGGGTCTGGTCCACTAGACGTGATGGCCCACCATGTTATGGATATGCTCTGGCGCCCACGAAACATCCCCCACATATGGGTAAATACGATCTAATTATAATGATGACACAACGAAAAATACTGATAAACAGCATCAGTCGTCATGTGGGTCAATAAGAACCGCGATTCTCAGTGAGAAACCAGTCTGTGATCGAAAAATCTACAACTGAAACAAAATCTACACAACGAGAATTAGAGGAAAAGCTCGCTGAGGTTAGTTTTCACAGAAGCCCTCAATATATATTAAGAGAAATTCCACAAAAAAGAACTATAAATAAATGGCCTAGAGATTAGTATATACAAGCAATGATACTGTTTTACACCGCTACGATAAATCGGACCAAAGCTGCCTATAATATCTCGCGAGAAAAACATCCATCAAACCGACTAAACATCGATGCCAACAAACTAGACAGTGTCAGACTTGACATCATCAGGAAACAAAGTATACCCGAAATACAACTAGAAAGCATTCGAGAAAATATAAATACATTAAACGTTAACATCGAGTGGCTAAATGCAAACAACCCAGACGAGACACATGCGGAACAAACAGAAACCATTTGTAATAATCCCTTTCTGGTTACACAAGCAAATAGAAGAAGATAATGAAGAATATAAGAGACAAATAGAGATGACAAAAACAACCGATATAAATAGGAGAATATAAAGGATATGTCTTTCGAGGAAAAGCCGACAATTCCAAAAGTAAGAAAGAACTGTCAAATGAAGGAAACCATCAACATTGCTAAACAAGCTATTAGAAAAATAAGGAACGAAATCGAAAGACTAATGAATCTGACAGAAATGAATCATCCTATATATTTTCGGAAACAATCGCAGAAACAATAGGTGAAAAATAAATGTCCAACGTAAATGAAAAAGAAAAAAAATGCCAGTCTGGAAAGAAAAAATAGAAACCGAAATAAGTAAACAAAGACAATTTTCACTACTAAGTGAAGTTGACAAGGACTCTAAACTGAAAGAAAGAAAAAGGAGATAACTGAAATTAAGCCTCGACACTAAGAAAAACGCTGACGTACCAAAAGTTAAAGGGAAACAAGAAATTCAAACAAAGGCAGAGAGAAACAGGCACTATAAAAAAAGAAACAGATTCTTTTGGCAAAACAAGATCTTCAAAGAAGATTCCAAGAAACTATATCAAGAACTTGGAAAAAATAAAATAAAAATAAATGACCCACCTAATATCCAGGAATTCAAGGTGTTCTGGTGTATGATGCGAGAAAAATGCAAAATGCACAAGAAAGTGCTACATGGATCAAGAAACAACAGGAACAACACACACATATAGAGTGTCAAAAATGAACGGATATCAATATTCATGAAACAACCGCTGCCATCTGCAAAACCAAAACTGAAAAGCACCACAAATAGACTGAATAGACAATTTTTGGATAAAAAACAACTAGCACCCTCCAAGACCACGCACTGTCTTATAATGATATAATCATAAGCCCAGAAAAATACCCCAAATGGCTCACGTGAGGGCTAACATAACTACTCCCCAAAATCGAAGTGAAACAGAACCCGAAGATCTATAGACCCATCACCTGCCTACCAACAATGTATAAGATTCTCACTTCTATCGTAGCAGAGACGACTTACATCTTCCTTGAGAAAAACAATTATCTCCCAGCAGAACAGAAGGGTTACAAAAGAGGAAGTTACGGGGCCAAGGACCAACCAATTATAAATAAAACTATATTAGTAGAGGTGATAACAACGAAAATAAATTTATCGACAGCATGGATCGACTACAGAAAGTCGTTCGACTGTATTCCACATACATGGATAAAGATGAGCATAAAAATAGCCAAATTCGTAATAGAAAACATGAAAAACTGGGGGATTACACTAAATTTAAACCATAAAAACGGGTCATTAACATCGAGACCAATCAATATCAAAAGTGGGATCTTCCAAGCAGATTGATTGTCATCATTACTCTTCTGCATAGCATTCGCGCCACTTTGCTGCATACTGAACAACAGTATCCACGGATACAAGTCACAGAATGACAAACTGAATCACCTATTTTATATTGTCGATCTTAAAACGTTTGCCAAGGAGGACAACCAAGAGAAAAACGTACTCACATTTATGAAAAAACGTCAGTGAAGACATTAGAATGGAGTTTGCAATCGACAAATGGGCCAAAACTACCTTCAAAGGAAAACTACGGATTCAGACTAGATTAAAGAACTACATCAAGATAGTACATACTGATACGTAGGAATTAATGAAGGAGACAAAACACAACATTCAATTATGAAGAAAATAATCCGAAAAGGATATAATATAAAAGTGTGTTTGATACTAGAAAGCGAACTAAATGGGGCCAGTAACATGAAGGCTATCAACACCTTAGCTATACCCGTAGTAACATACAGCTTCAATATTATTAATTGGAAGTTGAATGACATTAAAAGATTGGACGTCAAGTCCAGAAAAATGAGGATGCACCACCCGAAATCATATGTTGATAGGCTGTATGTACCAAAAGGTCGAGGTCTAATCCAACTTGAGTTAAATCTAAAAACTACAATGATTGGATTGGAAGCCTACCTCACAAAAACCAATGACTCTCTGCTGTAAAACACCAAATCCATTCCAGGTGCACTCTTCAAGAAACAGCTTAATATACCCGAAGTTCTCAAAAAAACTAAGCGAATACCAACTATGCCAATCGAGTAAAGCGGAAATCAAAACAATGTGTCCAAATCAAATTACGAAAAACTGGAAGAACAAGCCGTTGCATGGCAAATACATAAAAAGCACGAAAAGAGCAGATGTGGACTACCAGAAAATACAGCAAGGGCTGAGGAGCACCGGGGTGAAAACTGAGATAGAAAGCCTAATTATTGCAGCTGAGGACAAAGCCTGGCAACTAGATCCTATCACCGTTATATAATCAATGATGGAACTAAGCCGAAATGCAGGATCTGCGGTAAATATGATGAATCTGTCGACCATATTATCTCTGGGTGTCCGGAACTACCAAAAAATGAATATACCAAGAGCCATAACAAGGTAGCGACATATGTGAACTGGAAGATATGCAAGAAGCACAAAATCGAAAGCACTGAGAGATGGTATGAAACTAACCAGCCACAGATACCCAAAATAACGATGTAACTATCCTTCTGAAGATGCCAATTCAAACTGACAGGGAATTAAAAGCCACCAGATCGGATATTGTCATAAAAGACAAGAAAATCTGGAAGTGTATGCTTATTTTAATACCAGTACCATCTGGGAGAAATACCTCCATGAAAATTATCGAGAATTTATCCTAAGACATTGACCTGGAGATCGAGATGAACAGGATATGGGGAATGAAGTCTGAGATTCCACCAATAGTAATCGGAGCTCTGGGTCTTGTGAGAAAAAGAATGAACAATTTTACTAACATTGTCCCAGGTAACATCAAGATGGAAGTTGCCCAAAAGATCACACTACTAAGAATATCCCATATACTAAGAAAAGTGCTGTCAATTAATTGACAGTTCTACTACAGGGCCTAATGAATATAGGTTGAACCCGACTCCACAGGACACAGAACAGGAAACATAACACACAGATAATAATAATACTACTACTACTACTAATAATAATAATAATAACTAATTTTAAGATAAACCTTTTCACGGTCAATATTCTGCCCTTACCAAACGAGCTAATGTAGACAAACGCCGAACATATCTACGGAGAGAAATGTTAATATGTGAAATAGAATTTTTTTATACTTGCGGCACAAGACCGATGCTTAATATGAACACTATCAAGACTCGGTTACAGAGATAGGAGCTATGACAATTTTCTGGGACTTTACAATACCCACCGAAAGAACAATCAAAGCAAATCACCCAGACATCGTGATCAGAGACGGCGAAAACAAAATGTGTCTTCCTATTGACACGACATTCCCTTCAAACTGTAATGTATTTCTGAAAACCTTCAAAAAACTATCCAAATACAAGGACCTTGAAAACGAAATCTAAAAGATATGCTCATGAGGATATCAACAATTCCAATTGTTGTTGGAGCCGTCGGATTTATTTGAAAAGGTTTTCTTTAGACCCATTGAAAGGGTTTCTGGTAGCCCAAAACTCAAAGAAATGCAAACAATTTTAGTGAAAAGAACCCGCGCCTTACGAAGTGCGTTATCTATGTAAAAGACGTGGGACCATTTTTTGAAAACTGCTCAGTGGAAAATGTCACGATCCCATTTCTGACCTTAGTTCTCTGGTCGAGATCCTGAAAGAAATCAATTTAGACCAGAAATCAAAGGAAATAAAACAATAATAACAACAATGACAGAATGCTCCAATACCTGAAGTGCCAACAGAATGCAACAACAAAAAAAGCTAACAAAATAGAAGAATAAAAAATGTGGCACATGAGGGCATTAACAATTGCAGTTGTAGTTGGAGCCCTCAGACTGATTGGATTATGGTTCCAATAGACTCATTAAAGAAATCCCTGGTACTCCATGCCTTAACGAAATAAAAACATTTGTACTCACAATTTTCAAAATTGCTCAGTAGAAAATGTTAGGATGCCATTTCTAGTCTTAGGTCTCTGGTCGGGACACAGAAAAAATAGTTATACACCAGAATCAAATATTCTGATAATAATAATAATAGCAACAACAACAGTAGTAGTAATAATAGTAGTATTAGTTTAGAATGAAAGGAGATATAATCAAGAGATATATTTAATGCCATGTAAAATGCCTTCTGATTTACATTTCATATTACAATATTGTCGGTTTAAGCTAAGTCATGTTAATGGTTGTCCATGATATCATGTTTAAAGAATAGTTAAGCAGATAATCCCGTTTCGTATATATGACACAGAAGAGATATCCTAGCCATTTTCTATAAAATAAATAGTGGATGTCATCAAAACAAATATACTAAATTGAGCAAACGACTATTAAATTCAAATCTACCGCACAATCTATACGAGATTTGTTAGAAAAGTACATCTGGTACATTGCAGAACACAGATTCCAAGTGAAAGACTAGAGGTGGCGAATTTCTTTAAGGTGAATGAGATCATGACGTGAATAAGCATTCATTCATTTATTCATTCATTCTTTATTTGTATGAGAAAAGAATATGTGACACGGAATGCCGATTGAAAATTATATTTTAAAAAAAAAAAAAAACTCCATTTAAACATTCCGGAAAATATTAAAATTTTCTAGAACTAAAACTTTGGTGAAGAAGTCTCAGTTTTTTATAATACAAAATTCGGAGATTTATTTCTCTTCACTCTACTCGGCGCTAAACATTTCGTAAACAACGTTTATTCTTTTTTAATAATTCAAGAGAATATAATTTGCGTTTAATTGTTTTCTCATAACACTATTATTCTTTTCTTTATTTTTGTGCTGATTAGCTGACAATTTTTATCGTAGAGAAAAATTATATAGAAAATAAAAGCGCCCTTAAATCGTTTCACAATATAAAAAGAAACTAGGATCTTATTTTTTACATTTAATTCAGAAAATGGTTTCTTCTGTTGTAACAAGTAGAATCTATGATAGCGTAAATAGAAAATGTATGCTATGAGACATACACATACACACGCGCGTGCAAACACACACAATCACATACAAACACAAATATGTATGTATTTATGTGTGTGTAAGAAAAAATATAGTTTAAATATGCTATATTTAGGGGTTAATTAGCTCATATCAGGGATAGTGTCTATGTAAATATTAAAGTAGACATTGAAGTCAGCACCCAGCGGTGACTCTCTGTTTCAACTTACATGTAATCGTCAGGCCATATATATATATATATATATATATATATATATATATATATATATATATATATATATATATAGCTAAAATTAGTGGTAAATATACACATATATATGCAAAATATATAAATATATATATATACATAGGTGCATACACATGCATGTATATTTTTTGAATAAAAAATTCCAAGAGGATAGAATCCAGGTAGAAAATGTCCAGGACAGAGTAAGTATATAATAAAAAGGCTTAACATTAATATTCCATGGTCATAATTTATTCCATTGGAATCGTAAATACGATCCAATTCATCAGACCTACAAATTCAAAAAGAAAACAGAAAAAACAACTCCGGAAATAAAAATAGAATTTAGAGAGAGTGTAAGTATGAGAGTGTGTGACTAATGTTAGAGCTAAAGAGAGGGGTAACAGACGAGAGAAGATGGGAGATTACACCTTAACAGAGAGAAGTTTTAGAGAGGTGAGCGGAAGAGGTTTAAGTGAGAGAAACATGAATGTTGTCGGATGTCTAATATATTAAAGATACATTTCGTGGTGACATACACACGATCTAATCTTAAAGATCAGAATAAGAGGGAGGGAGAGGAAAAGAAAAGAAGATGGGGAGAGATTGAGCGGGGGAAAATAAAACTGAAGGGCATTTACTGAAAGGGCCGCTGTGTAATTAAGAAAATTTGACAAAAGTCAAATATAAACATATAAAAAAATAAATCCAACGATTATCTAATCTAGCAAGGACCTATATTTTTTTGTTCAAAAACACATGCGAATACACACATACACAATAACATATACACGTACATATATACATATAGGCGTGTACCCACAGACACACATACATATACCCATGTACACACATACACATATATCCACATATACACACATATACACACATACACACATGTGTGTGTTTGTATATATATATATATATATATATATATATATATATATATATATATATATTCTCACATACATATATATACATACACATACAAACACACGCATACACATACATGTATACATATAATACCTAAATACACACACATACATAGATACATACATATACACATACGTACATACACATCCACTCCTACATATATATATATATATATATATATATATATATATATATATACACACATTTACATACATATATACATACGGGCATACACATACGTGCACATAAACATATATACCTAAAACCTTACATCTCCATACAATTACATACACCAATCTAAACAAATAAACAATGCATCCCTATATCTATACGATTAACTATACATACAGACATATTTACATACATATACAACCATATGCAGATATATATGAGTATATACATACCAAAACATACACACACATATAAACACATCTACATATACATCTATCGACATATTCATACATCCATATACGCATACACAAATATACATATGCATATATACGCATACATATACATATACATCCATACATACAAATACATAAACATATATACGCACCTACATATATACACATATACACACATACACACACCGCTAAGCACACATATATATATATACATATAAATTGAAATGTAAGATCTAAAAAAGTAAAATTTCAGAAATTTGGTGTGAAAAAAGAACAAAATAAAATAAATGATATATATAAAGATAAACATAATAAACATAATAGTCATTCCATTAAAATATCATGCCCAATGTTATTGAACCAAGATGGAACTGACTTAAGTGACAACATGTTACAAAACGGTGTTTATGTTTTGAATCG
>CAHIKZ030005400.1:1977500-2022500 GCA_903632075.3 Acanthosepion pharaonis
CTCTATAAATCATGTAAATACTGGCAAATCTACTTGTCATTTACAATCCCAAAGGATGTTACATTTGCTATTTCTCTTTCATCTGTTCCTGTACCATTAAATGCATGATGAAATTCAAATCGTTTACATGTCCTCTGGGGGTCACTCTTCCGCCGCAGCCATATCTATTTTCATATTGTTTCTGACAGATTTGATATACTCTACAGATCTCTATATTTTACCGTATTGTTTAACATTCACACACATCTCACCAAAAGATCTAACTTCCTCATTTTCGTATTTTTTTTTTAAATTTCACGCTGGTTATAGAAAATGATTCAAATGAAATTTATTTTTACCTTTTCATTTTATTCATTACTTTTCAAAACTATTTTTCTTTAGTCCGTAAAAATATGTAAAAGAAACGATTTGACCACACACTAGAGACTCTGAAGACCGCTTTCAAAGATATAATATAGACGATGGGGGCACCTCGAGGCGGTGTAGTGGTTAGCAAGCTTGTCTCGCTAAAACAATTATGACTGAGCAGTGAGTTTGATCCTCACTTGGTGACCCCTACTTTAGGCCTTGTGTCACATCTAAGCTACGCTTGGAAAATCGCTATAATATAGACGATGAGACAATTTTACAAAATAGCCATATACAAATTTAAATTATTTACATTTTTTTATATTTAGCAGTGAAATCTGAATTTCTAATATCAGTTTACTTTCCGAAAGAGAAAAGGTCACAACATTTAGGGCTTATTCCGAGCATTAATTTAGTCTTGGATTTTTTTTTTTCTTCTCGCGTCTGCAGCTTCTTGGATTCCGTCACGCACCGAAATCAAAATGCGAAGCCTTATGCTGCTATTCCATTTGTAAAGATATTGAATTGTATTCGAAGGATTTCCAAAGTAAGGCTCCGAACTCAATATTTTCTTGTGTCGTGTGAATTATTGATTTACACGTTTACTTTATAGATTTTTTTTTATTCATATTTGTTACAGGCTAAGGAGAATGTTAGTTGGTTTCCTTCTAAGCAGATTTTCTTAATGGCTTCCCTCATCTGGAGGGGATTTTCCAACGTTTCTTATGCAGTAACTCTAAAAGGATTGTTTTCTAATCTTTTTAACAGTTCACTTGAATTCTTTTATTAAATTCTATGCATATTCGATCGTATTTTACAACAGTTCGCCTTTGTTTCTTAATACTCTTTAGTCATTTAAACACGGAAAACAATATGAGATTTATTTCACTTTTTATTCTATTGCAAAGTTTTTCAACGACTATTTATTGTTTCCAAGTATTTTCTTTTCACATGCTTGGAGCATATTCTGAAAGCATATTCAGTTATTTTTTCCAAACGTCAATTCTATGACAATCACGTTACAGTATCGGTCAGAGAATCTAACGGCAAATTTCATGATTGAGATTTCCTTCGGGTTCAAAAAAATCTGACAGACAGCACATCAAAAGTATATATGTATATTCATTCAGACACACACACAGGTTAGAACACTTTCATTTAAACTTTTAGAACAGATCAAATATAACATTAGCTTAATTCATATATATATATATATATATATATATATATATATATATATATATATATATATATATATATATATATATATATAAGTAAACCTAAAAGGCCAGACAAACCTACCTAGCTTTCACCTACGCGGATCGTCGAGATAAACTGGCCAGTTTACCCTGACCATCCGCGGTAGGTAGGTTTGCCTGGCTCTTTAAGGTTTACTTAGTTTGCTCTAGTTAGCGTATTGATCACTTTGCTTAGCTATTTTTTTACTCGTGTCGGAGGTTTTTTTCATTGGACTCTGAACTTAGATTCTAGACGATTATTTTCGCCTGAAGTCCATGCTGTTGGTTCTTTCTTTTCTTCCCCTTTTTTCCCTTGGGTATTGGGTTGTTCATTTACAAGCTAAGGTTTTTGCCGAACGAGTATAGCTGCTTGTATTTATAAGATATTATATATAATAGTATATATATATATATATATATATATATATATATATATATATATATATATGGAGAGAGAGAGAGAGATCGTTTCGCCGAAGAGAAGCTGCATTCTTCGCCACCTTCTCTGGAATGAGAGAAGTATCAAAATGGATACCAAAATACGGGTTTATAAATAAGCCGTTTTGTCCACACTCTTATATGTCTGAGAATCATGGAACTCATATAGGTTCCATATCAATCAGCTGGATGTCTTCCACACAAGTCTTCTCTGCACGATCTGTGGCTATACCTTTGACGATCATGTGTCCAATGCTGAACTTAATGTGTTTCTTTTTAACCAGCATTTTAAATTACTTCAAACATTATTAAAGTGAATATTTGATCCCGGCATATTATCATTATTGGGATATCTCAAGTTCGTTGTCCTATAAACATAATACGCATTACATAAAACACACTGTCGTCAATTTGTTTATTGAGCTGTTTTACACATAAGTATAGCATAAAAATAATATTTTATCATAGATAGGGAAATACTAGAGAAAATTCGTTAAATTGTGAAAATACGAATGTCTGTCACATAATAGTGACAATTTCATTCAAATTTCGTGTCATTTAACTCATATTCCAAGCGTAAGAATAATATTCAAATCTGGCAGCTTTTTACCAAAAACTGTTACATTGTGAAACAAATTGTAGGTGCGTGTCTGCTTCCAAGAACCTGTCCAAATGAAAAGTTGTTGTCCATCCTTTTTCTCCTCAAGGTCTTCCCTTCCTACCACCTTCATTCTTATGATTCTCCTCATTCATCGCTATCATTTCGACTGTAAAATGAGATTTGAAGCAAAAAATAAGAAAATAGACAACTTCAATGATTTAAAATAAGAAATTTTGAAAGTTGAGGAAGAACTAACCAAGAAATTAATAATAATAACGCTGATCATTAAAGAACTAAAACATAAAAATAAATCTTGCAACATTGAATTGTGATTTTAAAATGGAACTATTACGAAAAGTTCGAAATATCAAAACTAATTTGAACAATATTGTACACAATCTATGTAAATAACAAATGGCCGTTTTCTGTTTATTTTTGATTCTGAGCGGAAAAGAAATTTCCTACTGCAGTCAAAATCATATACGATGGGAAATAAGAAGAAGAAGAAGAAGAAGAAGAAGAAGAATAAGAAGAAGAAGAAGAAGAATGTATGAACACCACCCAGACTCGGTTACATAGATAGAACTTGTTACAATTTTATAAGACTATACAATACACACAGCAATCAAAGCTGACCGTCAAGACATTGCTATTAGAGACCGCAAACAAAAAAGTGCCTCCTTATTGATATGGCAGTCCCTGCAGACTGCAATGTATCTTTGAAGATATTCAAAAAGCTATCAAAATACAAGGACATTGAAATCGAAATCTCAAAGATGTGTCACATGGGGACATCAACAATCCCTGCTGTAGTTGGAGTCTTTGGATTGATTCCAATAGACATATTGAAGAGATTCCTGGAATCCCATGGCTTAAAGAAATACAAAACATATTTCTCACAAGTACAGTCAACACCTTACGAAGGGTTTTGTCTATGTAAAATATGTTTATTTATTCTTTTTTTGTCAATGGAAAGTGTCATGATGCCATTTCTAACCTTAGGTCTCTGGGCTGGACCCGGAAAGAAATGTGTACACACCAGAATTCAAAGGAAGTATTACAATCATAATATTAATAATATTATCTTGCTAGATAATGGAAACTTTGTGAATCTATAATATAAACATCATCTGTAAGGCTCTTTGAAATATCACCAAGAATCTTTTAAAGATTTTTACTGAAAGTCCGATGTAAATTGAAGCTACCAAGACAAGATCGTTATACCAAAAGATTGAGAAGGAAGCTGAAATATTGAGGTAATTGCTGTCACGTTATCACTACTGAATACTAACAGTTACTAATGTGGTAAACAATCCAAACAATAATCATATTACCTATGAGCATCCATTGGTAGATTATAGATAATGCATTTAGAATACGCCCCTTTAGTAACGATAAAACACTACAAAATATCACTGCCTGTTTTGTATCATAAAACCTTTTGAATTTGAAAATAATTACTGCTTAATATCATCCGTGAGTTGTGAAGAGATCACCCGAGATTATGAAAAATATTGAAAGATTGGGAAACCTGAGAAAGAAAACACATGATATAGATTTGTCTATATCAGCTACAAAAGTGTGGATAATAGAACTGCATTTAGTTGTCGTACTGTCAGTAGATATTTAGTGAACAATACTAATTACTACTAGTAGAAAAACACAGTTAGTAAAATAGGAGAAAATCTTATATATAACGTACAGTGCATGCGTGTTTGTGCATATGTCAAAGCAACTCCAACGCTCCCAATGGCCAGATTTCAATGATTTATAGCTCATTCAACATCCCTAGAAAAGTTTGGCGCAGAGAAAGATTTTCGTTCTAATAAATTGTCGGGAAGCATTTAAGCTTGCTCCTGTGGAGGAATCTTGCTTTAGTTATCATCACAACAGCCAGATAGGAGTAGATGCGATAGGCATCAATAAACTACAGAACTCAAAACTTATCGCCACTTTTAAGTACTGAATTAAAGTTTAAGCAAAACTTTTAAAAGTTCAACGATAATTTTTCGGCTGCCACGTAATTTAAATACGATTGAATGTACATAGATCCTTATTTGCCGTACAAACAATTATTTTTTTTATTTCATGGATGACAGAACAGTTTATAAAATAAAATTAATATCGTGCAAAGTTGGGAATATAGAAATTAGTTGTAGATTCAACATTTGAAGAGTTAGAGAAAAATAATAGGTAACTAAGTAAAAAATATATTATGGAATCTACATGAACAAATGCGAAATTGGAGTAAAATTCATCTATGAATTCTGAGATTAAAAAAAAACAATTCCACTTTATAGCAATTTACGCACGAAACCGCCATATATGTATTATATATTATCTACTTTTTGGCACTCTTCAGGTTTAACTAATTTGCATACTGATTTAAAAAATATATATTTCATTAATTAACTGTCCTTCATTACTGTTCTTTTATTCGAGGATTGTTTTGATTTTCATATCAGAAATAGTTCTGTTTAGGAATATAGTGTTATATAGGGCAGAAACCTGTTTGATATTTGCATTTTACTAGCAAATTGGCATCTATTTGTAAAACTTACCTTAACTATAACAAGCCAATTCATGAATGAAATGTTAATTTTAAATTTTTGTTTCAAGTAGTGAATATATCTTACTTTGCGAGGCGACAGCTAGCGTGTCTAATCCTGCCAGTAGTAGATAAAATAAGGGAATATAGAATCGGTCGCCTTTCAGGTAGTTTCTCATAATACAACCAATTGATACAAAACCAAAATATCAAGCTGAAAACTCGACTCATGTTCTTAAATAATCTCATCAGATCAAGACTGTCAAATTAATGTCATGAGTTTCTCACAAAAAACCAGTTCAGGAATATATACACCGTCTGCTGTATACAACCGCATTCTCAGATTAATGGTTAAAAATGATTTTGAGTCAGTGAAGTCTGTGGATCTTGGTGAGGACCAATATTCTTCGAAGATTTGTGGCTGGCGCTACATAATCACAAACAATGAAGTATACCAGATAAGAAAAATCACATAACTTGAAGATCTTCAAAAGATGAAAGAGCTAAAATGGATAACATAATGTAAATTGAAGATTAAAGAATGGCATAATCAAGAAGTTGACAATCCACACTCCTTCAAATAAGAAAGACCCCCCCACACACACATCTTGCATCATAGAATGTACGATGACAGGAATTACAACAACAGCTACAGTTAAAATAGATATCACATGTTATGCTAAAAGAAAATATTGCCAAAATCAATTCCACACTACTTTTAATCAAAGTTTAGGAATACTGGAAAGAGCTATAACAGATAATGGAATTAAGATACCTATTTTCTTGAAAAACTGCTTTAAGACAAAACTTTTAAAAATTTCGATATACAGCAGAACAGCCGAGTTAATAAATGCAAAAAGTTCCCTACCGTTTTCATTGCATTCAAAGATATTTGTTTGTATTAACAACCACAATTTATTACATCGCACGAACTCTGAGGAAAAACAAATTATATATGAAAGCATGTTTAAATGACTATAGATCAAGTAATTTGATGGCGTTCAAATAATAATAATATAATTAGCGGAATCACGGGTATCGTTAAGCATTATTGTCAAGGTTGACAGCAAGGTGCCTTGATTCAATTTCTTAAAGGAACATATGAAAAAGAAATAAATTGTAACACAAAAAGAAAAAAATCATTTTTGTTTTGTTTGTTTGTTTTTGTTTTTTGTTTTTGTTTTTTTCTATAGCGGTTACATCTTAGGCGGGAGAACACTGGTGGGATACATCAACATATGTGCATTCACTATCTGTCTATATTTCTGAGATGAGGTATTTTACATTATTCAGACTATTGCCTTCGTCTTTATTTTCATATTCACGACGTTTCGGCCGTTGTACCCTCCGGCCTTCTGCACGTGATATACGCTGGGATTTCGACACCTTTATTTCGTCAAAAGGGGTAGATCTTTCTAGTTCAACGTGCACAAGGCCCGGTGGATAAAAGCGCTGTCTGAAGTAAAAGTTGTGAGTTCAATACCTTGCCACAGAAGAGGTGAACAAAAAATAACTTGGAGAGTTGAGATACTAAAGGGAACTAGCTGAAACTGTGATACTCTGAAAAGGCATGGCACGTGGAGCTAGAGCAATCTACTATGCTGGACGAAACAAAATTCCCAGTAGAAAAATTAAAACTGAGGCTAGGACCAGTTGAATTAATAAACAAAATCTATACTGTGTCAATACTTGTGTTGCGTATGACATGTAACTTCCTCACTTCAGAGTAATTCAAAATTTACTAAGATTACTTAACGGATGCATGATATACTTTTTTTTCAGATTACCACGGGCTTCTCCTACAAGCCAAATATCATTGTCTATTCAGGCATTATTTAAAAATCTTGGTTTCTTTTACCAGTCTCGATGCAATATGGTGTTGGTCACCATATTGGCAGAAACTTATTTCTTTTTAATTTATTAAATCCTTATTTCGCCATATTCTACCATATTTTGAATTGCGGACGACAGAATTACGAACGTTGACTTACTTACTATCGAACATTATACAGTGATACTTTTTTATCTACTGGTGAAAACCTTTTTTTCTAGGGCATTTCGCTGTTTTGAATCTAATTCTTCATAACTTTGATGCTACTCAAGATAATAACGGAAACTTACAAGAAGGAAGACATGTTTACTGTTTACAACGTCTGCGAATAACTTCGAAAATCTAATAAACATGGCCGACTTCAACGAATTTTGGGAAAAACAAAACAGAAATGAATGTCCTCGTCTAAATCCTAATAATATTTTGTTCCGATATAAGAATGAGGTTTGGCACCGACAAATGTGGCAAACTCCAGCTTACAAAGTGAAAAGAAAAACAAAGAGAAAAAAGTAGTCGAAAAGTACTTAAAGCCATTGAGATAATTAAATCTTTATAGATGAATGATAAATTGTTTTAGAAAAAGATATATATTAAAGAGAAAAAAATAACCTTTGTTTCTCGCTTTAACGATACGCTAAAGTTTCGATACTGGCCTCAACACATATGTATTTTCTTCTTTTTTTTATAAAAACACTTTGCATACTGATTATATGATACAATCAATGACTGTAGTAGAGAATAAGATCAGGGGTCACGAAGCAAATGTTAAAACGGAGATATAATCGTATGTTATGTTTGTGACAAGACGTTAAGATAAAGTTACCGGAAACTAAATTCTAAATACACAATATAGAAGGTGCGTTGGACAAATTGTCGTCTAAATTAGGCAAAAAAATAAAAATAACACTGACATCCCGTTTTAAAAAACATTTACCAAAATTACACAGAAATATCTTGAGATAATAAAGAGTAAATTTATCTAATACTTATCTTCTGCAACTATTATGAACAATCTTCTTAGTGAATGCTGCCATAATCGTTGCCTTCATTCATCTTTGGTTTTGCAAGGAGTTTTGTTGGTCTCTTCCTAAACTGCGTTCCAGACATAAATAATCCAGGGGGTTTTCAGTCTGGCTGGGTTAGGTGGCCAAACGTAAATGGTGATGTCATCGAAGAAATTGTCTGACAGGAATGACTTGGTTCTTCTGCTTGTGTAGCATAGTGCAGACTCCTCTTCCCAGGTATAGAATGTTCCAGGAGCCACCATCTTGACTCGCGAGTTATTTTCTTATCACAACAATCAGAGTGAGTTTTCCGAGCTGCCGTACCTTTGCAATCGCCATTAGACTGTTTCCAACTTTTTTTTTAATCCTTTGAACTGTCCTTTTCAAATAGCAAGCAGTACAGTATGCCGTTCCAAATATCTGGCGGAGAGAACTGCGTCATGGTACTCGCATTCTCGCACACGGTGCCACCCCCCCCGCAAAAAAAAACCCAATTATACCGTACAGTGGACAGAATCCAAAACAAGCATCGCGCATTCGCGAAATTAAAAAAGGCGACAATTTACCCATCAAATCCGGTATTATAGGTAATAAAATAAAACTAACTTTACTTTAAACAGGTTATTAGTCTTCATATGTACCGTCTGCCTACATGAATCGGGAGTCGTTGCTCTCCACCACTTCCAACAAATTTATAGTTCCTAGCAATTATTTTCTATCCTCCCTGTTTCCATTCTTTTATTATTATTATTATTATTATTATTATTATTAATAATGACAAATGTACTAATGATACAGTGTGCTTGGCTTTTGTGACTTCTGATCCTAATTGATTTAAATTATGAATATTTTGTTTTGGTGAATGAAGATAGTTTCCAGTTAATATAAGGTTAGAACAACTTTGATTGTCAGTTGCCTCATCTTAATTAGCTGCACATGTTCCGTATGGTCCGACACATTATGCATTGTTGTTCATGATGGCAGATATTAGAGGAACATCATGCTTGGATGTTGAGATATAATGTTTTCCCTGTGTCTCTCTTGACTTCATTATGTCCGGATATTTTCAAATTTTCTAGCCCTCTTTCCTCGTAATGTATCCAACAATTTTCAACAGCCTCATTCTGATTCTAAGCATCTTACATGTTTACTTGAAACTTACTCGCTATCCATATATTCTATCCATGGTATTCTCAGTATCCTTCTTAGGTCGCCATTTTTATTGTTCCAAGTCAACTCTTCATCTGTGAAGATATTATCCAATATTCCCTGCGATAGCTGAGGCTTTATACTACATCGGATTTCAGCATAATATCACTTGTTTCTAATTAAGTGTTTCTTAACTCTTTTTTTTTTTTTTGGTTTTTGATAGGTATCTTACAGTATCTGCAGGTTTATGATGACATTAGGTTTATAATACCCAGAAATTCATAAACAGATGTCCTCAAGGACACATGGCACAGTGGATAAAGATATTAGTAAGATCCAGTGACAGGACCCCAAAAAAGTGTGACGTCAATACCCGTTTAAGGCAGTGGAGAACTTGGAGAGGGGAATTAAAGAGGAGTTAACTGACATCCGTTAATCATGGCAGGTGGAACTAGGACAGTCTACCCCAGTGAGCGAAATAAAGCGTTCAGTTCCACATTTCAACCACCTGAAGAAGGCCGGGGCGTACAACGACCGAAACGTTGTTATAAATATAGCGACAAAGATGAGGACGATAGTCCGAATAATGTAAATATGTATCTTTCACTATTACAATATGACTTAGGAATTCGGTGTCACATATTTTTCATCTCATAAAAAAAACTTTCCAGATATTTATATCGAGATCTCCAATTTGTTGCTTACATCCTCGGCCGTTCATCTTTTTGGCAGTCATACATTATTTCTTCTTACATCTGAATGTTCTTTCGTCCTGAAACATTACTATATTGTCTCATTCTGTTTTCCTTCTGTATCTTTCATCAACACGGTGTCATCGGCGTATCTAATGTTGTTAAGATAGCGCACACAAATAACAAAAACCTGTTAGATCGCATAGGATTGTCTCTCTGAAGAGGTTAAATGAATCAGTTGCGAAACGCATCATTGTTTTGCACTCAAAGCAATTTTATTTAACGAAAAATGAAGTAAAAAAATCACAAATAATGTATCAATAATGTGTCAATGTATATGAAAGAAAGTAATATGTGTCAAGAGATATGTCAATATATATGTGAAAAAGTAATATGTGTCAAATGATATGACAATGTATATGTGACAAAGTAATATGTGTTAATATATATGAGAGAAAGTAATGTTTCACAAATGTATCAATATATATGTGAGAACATAATGTGTCAAAAATGTCTCAATATATATATGAGAAAGTAATATGTGTCAAATGATATGTCAATATATATGTGAGAAAGTAATATGTGTCAAAAGTTATGAATATATATGTGACAAAATAATATGCGTCAAAAATCTGTCAATATATATGAGAGAAAGTAATATGTTTCACAAATGTATCAAGACATATATGACAAAATATGTGTCAAATATGTGTCAATATATGTGTAAGAAAGCAATATGTGTTAAAATATGTCAATATATATGTGAGAAAATAATATGTATCAAAGATGTGGCAATATATATTTGAAAAAGTAATATGTGTCAAAAGATCTGTCAATATATATGTGAGAAAGTAATGTGTTTCAAAAATGGGTCAATATATATGCGAGAAAGTAATGTTTCACAAATGTGTGAATATATATGTGAAAAAGTAATATGTATGAAACATATGTCAATATATATAAGAGAAAGGTAATATGTGTCAAAAATGTGTCAATATATATATATGTGAAGAAATAATGTGTCAAAAAGTAATATGCATCAAAAAATAAACAGATGCTACCAGATTTATATTTTCCATTTGAAAATAATATACAATCTTCTTTTGCATTTTCGTCCTTATTCAACTGAACATTTGCTGTTTTATTTAGTTTTATTTCAGACAAATAAATGATCCAACTGTTCCAAAAAACGTTATGTTCTTCAGCAAATAACTGCTGAAAAAGGAAATTATCTTTTCAGTAAGAAAAATGTTTAACGAGCGGAGTAAATTTTAATTCAAATGTTACTATTAGATAAATAATGACAAAATGTTCAATATTTAACAAAATTCGTTGAGTCACAAAATGAACATTGCGTATCGTGTTATTCTTTCATTTAATTAATTTAGGATGGTTTTCTTCATTTGTATCCCTTAATTTATTTAAAGGGAGATGTACTTTTTCGTGATCCTCGATAAGTTCTTCAGAAGAAGCTTATATTAAAGAAGTTTTTGTTTTTAAATATCTATATCCACACAGTATTGAATTGTCTGGATGTCATGCAAACTTTGGTTCGATGAGTTTTGCTTTATTTGACGTATCCGTCTTTCATTATCCATTATACTTTCTTTACAAAATGGACTACACAGACAATGTGATCTTTTGCTTGATTTATATAAAAGAAACAAACAATAATCAAACATACGTTCTAATGTTAATTAATTCCGTTCTCTTTTCTTACTTTACTGCGTTTAATTCCTCTGAGTGCAGCTCTAAAGAACAAATTATAGATTTGTTCTTTAGAAGCAACTTTTGGTAAAGGATTCCTTTCAATCTTTTCCATATACAGTGCGCCAAATTTTCCAGCTAAAAAGCTGACTTTAGCAAGTTTAATTACCCAAATAACGTAGCCTGCTACATTTTTAAAAACAAAACATCTTTTATGAGCGAATCGCACAGCGTATTTGATTGTCGATTAATTTATATGGATTCTTCATGTCAGAGTGATGAAGAAACCATATTTTCAAACAGATTTTCCACCTCTACAACGAGTAATTTTACGAATAACCTACAGAAAATGTGTCTTGCCTCTGATTTGTATTATCACATTCCCTAAATGAAATATTTTGAAACTTGAAAGTATTTATTTTTTATTTTCTTACAAACTTAATTTTAGAGTAAAAAGATAGGTCAACTTTAACTATAATCAAAATACCTGCTGAATCAAAAAGGATCATTTTTACTGAATTTACTAAAAACTAAAAATTCCTAATGCCATCTAATATAAAACATTTGGCGAGCATTGTAGTTAGGCAAATATATAGAAAGGAATTGCAGCTTTATCGAGAAAGATGTCAGTTACTATAAAATAGAAAGCCAGGTAAAAGACAATAGTAACGTAAAAGGTCATTCTGTTTAGATATATAAGTAATGTAAAGTCAATATAAGTAATTAAAACTCAAAATGCTGGACACAGACAGAGAAATTCGAAAGAGTTGGAATAGAGAAATATGATATCCAGAAACTAAGCAAAGTAAGAAGAAAGATGACAATTTTGTTGGAAACAAATATAAAATTCTCATTCCATGGAGTGTAAATAAAAGGACAAAGATTGCTTATTAATACAAGCGATATAAAAGGGGCTACGATCACTCAAGTCCGGAAGACATATGTTGCATACTTAATGCCAGAACTTACTTGCTATAAAAACCGGCTTTTAAAATCATGAGTTTCCTAAGTAGCTGAGCAATTGTAATCTTGTAACTGCAAAGGGATCACAAAATCTAAGTCGGCAGACAACTTTTTGACTGCTGTTGAAATCGATAAAATATTATGGACCACCGTACTCAGTGCGTTTTTGACCTTTTATCCCTGCAACTATCTACCAGATTCTACAATAAAACAATCAAGTAATAGTAATAAAATTTTACCATATGCGGATGCACCTCCGAAATCAGATGTTGATGGGTTGTGCGTATTAAGAGATTTAGGAGGTCAAGGTCTAATCCTGTCTTGAATTAACTCTAAAATCAATCAATCAATCAATCAATCGGATTGCAAGGATACCTCACAAAAACCAATGACCCTCTTTTACAAATAGTAAAAACCAAGTCCACTCCATCAACAAATAAGTTCCACTCTTCGGGAAACAGCTTAATATACCTGTAATTCTACCAACATAAAACAAAGTGAATGCTATCTACGCCAAAGAGTAAATCAGAAAGCAAAAACATCTTGACGAAATGATATTACAAAAAAAAAAATGGGTGGACAAAGTGTTGCATGGCAAATACATAAAAGAGCGAAATAAACAGATGTCGGCCAATACAAAACACTTTCTCAGTAGCACCTGATTGAAAGATGAGACAAACAGCCTAATTATTGCAGTTTAGAACCAAAGTCTCGCAACCAGATCCTATCACTGTCATAGGATAGAACTAACCCGAAATGCAGGATCTTCGGGAAATACGATGAAGCTGTCAACAATATTATCTCTGGATATTATCTCTGGATGTACAATACTGGCTAAAATGAATATGCCGACCGACATAACAAGGTAGCGATATATATGCAAGATATGCAAGTAGCGGAAAATCGAAGTCACGGAGAGATGAGCACTAAGCAAACACAGTTAACCAAAATAACGATATAACTATCCTCTGGGAAAGGCAACTCAAACTGACTAGGAAGTAACAACCAACAGAAATGATATTATTATAAAAGACAAAAGAAATCAGGAAGTGTATGCTTATTGACATACAAGTACCATCCGAGGGAAAAAACCTCCATGGAGATTATGGAGAAATTATCCAAAGAGCTTGAAATCGAGATTAACAGGTTGCATGGAATGAAGTCTGAGACTGTACCAATTATAATCAGAGTACTGGGTCTCGTTAGAAAAGGAATGGACAATTTTACTAACAGTGTCTCAGGTAATATCATCTTACAAGTTGCTCAGAAAATTGCTCTATTAGGTGTGGCACCATGCATCCTGACGATTTGAAAGAAATATTTATAGATATATGATTTGCTTTTTTACGGTTTATCAACCATTTGAGGATTATTTAAGGCCGAAAAATATTTTAGTTTTTAAGAATAATTCTTTCTTTGCATTCAAGCGATTTGGGAGAAAGAAAGAGAAAACGAAGAAGAAAGAAAGAAAAAGTAATACGAGACGGGTCATAGGCGAACACACACACACACACACACACGGCTTAAGACACGGAAAGGAGGAGGGAAAAGGTTATAGTTGATAGGTATCAGATGTCGAAAATATCTAGGTCACCTACGAACAAGCGTTGATCGATTTCCGCTTGTCCACGAAAAATGGAATTTTGTTATCAATGGATGTCACCAAAAAGAAGAAATCCATTGTTGAACATTGACGAAACACAGACAGTCTTGGCTGGGTTTGGAGAATTAAAATCCCACACAAGTAGTTTTCACTGGCTAAGTTTTTCTGTTGACAGAATAGACTTTTGCCCTGCGATAATAAAGAATTTTTTTTGTTATCAACACATGGGCCGAAGAAAAATGAAATATTTTTATTTTTGCTTTAGAGACGCCAAGTTGGCTAGGAAAATTTCTTTCTTAGGCCATGTCCAATTAGCGATAAACTGCTTGACAAACGCCACGTGTTAAAACCAAGAGTGTCACCTCGGCCGCTCATGATAAGGGCGATTTAATTATTTTTTTTTTTAGTTAAGCCAGGTATTTCTTTCCCAAAACAAAGCCACGGGTTGTTCACGCCCGACCAAGACGCCATTGGCCAAGTGCATCACATGACGCACGAAGGAGGCGGAAAGATACCCGACCAAGACCTCATTGGCCGAGAGTGGTCACGTGACGCACGAAGAAAATCAGTCGACGCCTCTATCCAGAGTGTAATTATGAGAAGCCTATACGAAGAAGTGGGGAAGGCAGTGCACGCCCCTCAGAAGCACGGTAAGAGAGTGGGAGTGAGAAAAGAGTTACCAAAAATGGAAAAGAGTGGAAAATCCCTAACCAGAAATAAGAAGGGTGGATACGTATTTAGAATTATCGAAGAACCCCTGGCGCCGACAGACCCACCCCAGTTTTGATGGCGTCAATAAAAACGAAGCCCCACCAGACAGAAATCAGTTGAGCCCCGGACGGCAGGCAGAGATGAGTGCCCAGTGTTGAAACCGCATCAAGATAGCTGACCAAGATTCACGCACACTTTTGGACTCTTCTTCAACCAAGAACAAGTAGTTTGAAGAGCGACTTAGGACCAGACCACAGAAATAAGTTTTTCGACTTTCGTCCAAAGACACACCGAAACACAAATTTCTTAGAGAGCAGACAACTTGAAGCGTTAAAGTTTGCCTAGCGAAAGCGTCGTGCCACAATCCACAGAACGGGTCGGGAAGTAGACATAGTCCTATGTACTGAACAAATAGACATAAAAAGTTTGTTACCTTTTTCTTTGATACTTTGAACTTTGTGAGTTTTCATTTTATTTTCTTTTATACATATTTGTGTGTTATCACCCCCGTTGAACTCAGCTTGCATTACGGCCCCAACCCCAGTTGATCTCGTCTGTCTAAGATCAATTCACAACGTGGGTAGGCAGATTGGAGATCAGTGCAGTTACCCTGGTAACCAGGCGTTGGAAGCAGGTTGGGAACGGCGAGGCTGGTATCAATCTAACCAGATTCCTACCCGAATCACCAAAGGGTTAGAACGTCACGTTTGGAGCAGCGACACCCGGACGGAGCGGCGAGGAGCGAACAGCTGACGCTGCGGCCAAGACGTCACAAGGAACATCACATATACTAAGAAAATTGCTATCAATTAAATGACAATTTTTCTGTAGGGTCTAAGTTTGGATCCGGCTCTACAGGCTACAAAGCAGGAAACATGACATACAAACAACAACAACGAAAACAACAACAATAATAATAATATGCCGGATCATTCGTCACTTGAATCAACAAGATAGGATCCAGTCTGGAGCCGAAGAATCTGTTACTGGAACAAACTCTTCCAGCACCAAGGAGACACCTGGTCACGAAATCCGGACTACCAACAAAAGATATAAAATATTTCATTGCACTGAGTTAGTGAAGAAAAAAAACAGCCTGTTTTTGGATTGTTTATCGGGGTGAGCGCGAATGCAGACCCCACACTTAGAAATAGCGCACCCAAGTCGCTCACATTTGGGGCGATCGCAAAGGTCAACCCAACCGGAGTGCAATGGAAGAGCCTCGCTCTGGGAGAAAATGTTCTGTCACTGTCTGCGACGGTTTTGCACAGCTGAAACGTCGCTTAAAAAAATTGCCAGAAGAAACCAATCGAGCTAAAGCAATTTTTTCAATCAGCAAAATCTATTAGTAAGCCTTTCATTTTAGTTTCATTTACAAACGTCATAATTTAATCTGTTAATTCATGACAAGTTTTTATTTGCACGCTCATCAAAGAGGTCAAGGTCTTTGAATCAAGAGGAAATAACTCGTTTAGAAATAGGTTCGATTTTCAAAAAAAAGAGCGACATTGAACCAAGTTGTTCGATGTTAATTCAATTAATAAAAGAAAGCGAACGAAATTTACTCGCGAAGTGTATCAAAAAGTCATGACATACTTTTTCATCGCATACGAAAATTCACAGAACTTCACGGATCAGACCTGCCAAAATGGAACACTATGGTCGGAACTGCTATAAGACTATCTTAACCGAAACATGCTTGCTAATGTTTGCAGGGACATCGTGCGAAATAAGACTCTCAAATGATGAATAGATCAGATAAAACTAAATATAAGAAAGAATACAATAACCCATCACTCAAACAATAAATAACTGAGATTAGAAATAAATAATAGGCTCATGGAACAAAAAGATACGAAAAGCGTTGTATATTCTATCGACAAAATAAGATATTCCAAAAGAACCTTAATAAGTTTCACAGAGAAATTGGAAAAGCTGTTATAGAAGTCAAAAAAACATTATCTATTGAAAAAGTATTGAGAATATTTGGAATAATATTTGGAATTGGCCTAGGGAATATCACCACAAAAAGAGTGAATCCAACGAGAAGAAGAACAAATGATAGATAGACCTCTACACGAATGGGAAAACATAATCATGTTAACCAATCTCAAAGTAAATGCCAAAAACAGAAGTTCCCGGGAAATAAAAAAAATAACATTTTGTGGGTCTTCCATCTATCATCAATCCATAAAATCCTTGCAGAAACTTTATCAGCGCTTATTAGTAAACCCAATGAAGTACCAGAATGTATCACTAAAGGTATTATATATCTCCACCCCCAAAACGGGTGTAACAGATGATCTGAAAAAAATTATAAACCAATAACATTTCTGTCCATTACATATAAATTTATCACCTCCGTCCTGCCGAACAGTATTTACTCTTTTCCCAAAGTAAACAAAGTTCTTCTCCTGGAACAAAAGGAATGCAGAAAGGGTTCAGATGTTTGCAAAGTCCAGGTATTGAGAAATCTTCTTGGAAAATGTAGGAAAACTTGTAGAAAAGTCAGTAAACCATAGATAGATTACCGTAAAGTCTTTGATACGGTTACGGACTACTGGATCCTTAAATATTTGCAAAAAATGTTTGCAAAGTCAACTCCGTGATAGTAAAAGTTCTTAAAGACAGCATGGAAATGTGGAAAATCACATTATACCTAAATTACAAAAGCGACATTGCCGCCTCCAACCGCCTGAATATTCGACGAGATTTAAGAAGACTCCCTGTCACCCTTTCTGTCTAGTGTGTACTTAATCTCCCTTACGCATGAACTAAACAATAATAGTTATGGATGCAAATAAAAAAATGTTCAATAACATTCTCTACATGGATAATCTCAGACACTTTGCCAAAAACGAAAAGAAGTTGAAGGGCCCGATCATGGATGACATAGGCATGGATTTCGGATTAGATAAATGTGCAAAAGTAACACTTAAGAAAGGAAGAATGAAAGAAACACACTCTATAGATCTGAATTTTATCACAAAGAATTGGAACAAGTAGAAGCTTATTGGTACCTAGAAATTAGAGAAGAAGATGGAATGCAACATGCACAAATTAGGCGGAATGTAAGAAAAGAATACTACAAGCCTCTCATTGAATACCGAACGGAATTTAAAAACTATCAGTCGTAAACAGCTTGGCTCAGTCCGGGATGCAATAAAGTTTCAACATCTTAAAATAGACAAAAGGTGACATTAAGCCAATGGATACCATACCAAAAAAGCCCCTCACTTGCCATCGAATGCATCATTCTAAGGCTGATGTTGCTCATCTGTTTGTGCTCATATCCGAACGAAGCAGAGGTTAATTTCAAGTAGAATTGTCTTACAAAACTACAATTGAACTTCAAAGATAGCTGAGAAATACAGAATACTGTATGATGATATGTGTCAATGAAAATGAAAAAGTGAGAAACATTATTTATATTATTCGGACAACATCTTTGTCGCCATATTTATTACAACGTTTCGGCCATTGTACGCTCCGGCCTTCTTCAGGTAGTTGGAATATCGAACTGAACCGTTTATTTCGCTCACTGCGGTAGACTGTTCTAGTTCCACGTGCCATGTTTGATGGATGTCAGTTATCAGTTATCTCCTGTTAATTTCCCCCTGGAAGTTCTTCACTGCCTTAACCGGGTATTGAACTCATACTCTTTGTGTCCTGTCACTGGATCTAACTAATGCCTTTATCCGACCGAGGCAGAGAATTGACTTACAAAACTACAATTGGACTTCAAAGATAGCTGAGAACTACAGAAGACTGTATGATGATCTGTGTCAACCAAAATGAAAAAAGTGAGAAACTTACTTCAGAAATAAAGGAAGCCAGCAAGTTCAAAATTATCTTTGAAGTGGGGAGAGAAATGCAAGTAAAACATAATATACCTACTGAAGTTGCACATCTTCAACAAAAAAATAGTAAGTAAAGGTAAATGCAATCGACCAGTTATAGAATCGATTGCAGGATAAACCTCTTGCCGTTCGATATTCACCCCGTACCAAACAAGCTGATATTGACTACATAGTGCAGGGTAAAAAGCTGAAACTGAGAGTTTTATTCTTGCTGCACAGGACCAATTCTTGCTAAAGAGAAATTATCAAGATCATATACTGAATAGCTTTTTTTAAGTCCAATCTGCGATATATATCCAGAAACTATTGGCCATCTATTGGCACCAATTGAATATAAAACACGGCACGGCAGAGTGGGGCAATATCTGCACTAGAAAATCTGCAACATTTACGGAAAGGAAACTGCAATATATTGATATGAAAACCACCTAAGCCCGTTTACAATGATAGGTCATATCATATTTCTTTGGGACTTTACAATACACACCGACAGAACAATAAAAGCTAATCTTCCAGACATCGTGATCAAAGATGGCAGACAAAATGTGACTTCTTATTGACTTGGCAGTCCCTGCAGACTGTAATATATCTTTGAACATCTTCAAAGCCTACCAAAATACAATGACTTTGAAATCGAAATTTCAAAATGCAGCACATTATAGTTGGAGCCTCGGACGGATTAGAAAAGATCCCAATAGACACACAAAAGGGATTCCTGGTGACCTATGTGCTAAATAAATACGAAAATTGTACAGTCCATACCTTACAAAGGGATTTATCTATGTAAAATATGTGTAATCTTAGGTTTTTGTTCATGTTTTTTTTGTTTTTGGTTGTTTTTTTTTTGTATTTTTTGCTCCGTAGAAAATCTCATGATAACATTTCTGAACTTAGATCTTTTGTTAGGACCCACAAAGTAATGAGTATACACCAGTAATCAATTCAAATAAAATTGTAATGATTATCAAGACACAAAAAACGACGACATAAAAAGCAGGTCTCAGAATTCACTTGAAACTATACAAAAGCCTTGAACTCGAACATTAAACACCGTCAGGAGCCTAGAATTAGAAAGTGAATGTCATGTGGCACCCGACCATCTTGAGTGTAAAGCGCTTGGACATCAATCACACAAACCTTGCCATCAATCGATTCTAATAGACGCTGCAGTAACTTGGGATAAGAATACCATGAAGATGGAACAGGTGAAAATATAGAGATACCAAGACATGTCGCAGACAAATCTGAGAATCATCTTAAGTTGTTTATTTCTGTGGTTGGTGCTATCAGAATTATGTCTTGGAATCTTTGTACTTCGCCAGACGCCCTGGAGAATGCTGACATCATTGGGAGTGTGCAGGTGGCCATGCTGCTTTGGACAGATCATATGCTAAGGAACGCGAGTGCCATATAGCTACAGGGAGAGCCAATATATCATCATCATCGTCGTCATCATCATCATCATCATCATCCGAAGAAAATATCTAAAAGTCAGTGTGTATTTCAATAATAATAATAATAATAATAATAATAACAGCAAATGGCACTTCAGATATGATGTGGAGTTATACAGCCTCAAACGTGAACGTGTTAAGCAAGTGTTATCAGCACAATGCTTATTCTGCTTGAACATACTATATTCAGACCGAGACCTCTTCCAAGAAGGAAAACGAGAATTGATAGCGCCATAATCAGGAAAGAGAGAAGCAGTCACCCATGGAATGAAATTACAAGAAAGAAAACAATTCGGTAAATGGCAGTAACCAGCTTTGAAGATAAGTTATGTTTGAAATATAAACATTAGGATGCTAAGTGTAAGAGATGCTGCATTTTCAAGTGAAGCCAAAAGACAAAAGTCGAAATTAGATAAATTACAATTTTAAAGACGAAGAAACTTTTCTCATCACCTTGGTTATAGTGTCCCTAAGGATACCAAAAATGTCATGAGGAATTTGAGATTTGCTGTCACTCATCTCCAGGAATTATTGCCAGATCACCAGTTATGACATGCAATATAGAAATATAAGAGAATGTAATAATATTAAGAGCAAGAAGATAACAAGAGTGACAATAATTAAACAAGGGGAGATAATTATTTTCTTTTACAAAAAGCGGATTCTTTTTCAGTGCAAATACTGAAAAGAGGTTTGGAGATTTTTGGAGTTCATCTGAGTAGACGTTACATTCATCGTCCTTGTTCTAAGCGTGAATTTCCATTCACATTCAGATCGCCAGTATTCTTATCATGAGACAAATAATTAATATAAAACTAGAGACTAGAATGAGTAGTTTTTCAAAAATTGAAAGAATAGATATACTTTAAACAGAAATGATAAATTAGAATTTTATATTTACGGGTGTGTGTCGACATATCAGAGCATCCAAAGATTACTTTACCTGAACAACAATATCCATTATTATTATTATTATTATTATTATTATTATTAAGGAGTGGGACGAATGCTAATAACTATTAAGCAACCGCTTTTAATAAAAGCCATGCATGGAACTGAATTCAAGGAATAACGCAAACAGATTGGAAAGCATTACTTGCTTAAAATTTTAATTAAATACTTTAAAAACTAACACTGTCTAAATGACAAGAAAGAAAATTGTTAATAACGCATTGGCCATAAGGCTGGCGATAAATAATTAAGAATAATATAAAGAAGAAGAAAAAAGAAGGAATAAAAGGAATAATCAGCGAATGAAGATGAAAGTGCATGACAAAATAAAAGAAAAAAGAAATGGAGGAAAAATCAAGAACAATAAGACTATACAGAGGAGAAGAAAAATGGAAAATGTCCAGAATGAGAATAAGCAGGAATAAATACAAAAGAAGGGAGATAAAGGAAAGAGAAAAAAGAAAAGAGAATTGAAAAGAAAAAAAGGAAAAAAAGTTTGAAGAAAAATGAAGATAAATGAAAAAAATATAAATAAATGGGAGTAGAATTATGCTGAAAGGAAACGAAGAAAGAATGATGAAGTAGAGGAAGAAGTAGAAGAACAAGAACAAGAAGAAAAAGTAGAAGAAGAAGAAGAAAAAGAAAAAGAAGAATGAGAAGAAGATGACGTAGATCAATAAAGAAAAGTAAAGAAACGATTAGAAAAGAAGGAGAAAAATGAAAAATAATCAAAAGAATAAAAGGAAAAAGAAAAGAAGTGGAATAAAAATAATAAAACAATCAACAAAATTAAAAACTGACTGAAAATAAAACAAATTTTGTTAAATATGCCGATTTTGTAGTATTAGGATAAAAAAACATAAATGTAATGGATAGATATAATCAAATTTGGAAAAACAACCTAAAATTAATTTAAATATCAAAAAAATTATAAAGTGCCAGTCTAAAACAAAGCAGGTAATAAAATAAATAACAACCACATATTAATAATAATATACGAATGAATATTATTATTATTATTATTATTATTATTATTATTATTATTATTGCCTCTTCGAAAGAAACCTGTAATGTCTTGACAAAAAGAAAGGTTCAATGCCGGTGTTTTGCCGCTAGTGATAATGTCCATTTGTTTCCTTTATTATTTGTGAATACTCATCATTTTGTTTTATTTTCGGAACACCTTCTCTGTGGACGAGGGCTAATGATAAATCGGCCTTTGAAATTAGCAACGAAAACAAAAGGCGACAAAAGCCAAGGTGCCTGTAGCCATGCATATCTTTTGTCGAAAAATCTCGTAGCTCATTTTAAAGAAACTACAAAAGCAAAGAAAGGTGACCGATTCCTGTTGCTTTTACGAAATACAAAACCCTTCCTATTGAAGACTTCCATTTCCTCTTCTCACTTTTCACATAGATTTGTGGTTACATTCTCGAGTAAGTTTTTTTCTTCTTTACGATTACTTCATTCTTCCATATTGATATTTGGTAAATTTCACTTAGCATGGCACAAGATCAAAGAAAATTAGAGTCTCGTTCAAATTCCAGTCACCGAAGCAGGGGAAAATTAAATACCGTTAAATCATATGATATATACAAAGATGAAACGGTAACAAGCTGCTTTGATTTGCTATTTTTATCAATAAGGAAATCCGGTCCTCACTAAGGGTTCAATATTGGTTTGGTGTTGTTCGATAGTAATTTCCAGCCACAAAAGGAATATATTAACCTTACACATTACCACGAAAAAATGTTTGAAAGCAAACTCTCGTGAGTAACTGAAAGTCTTATTTCCTGACAAACTGTTTTTATGAAAGGATTTTACAAATTTCAACTGAGGTCAACAGATTACGAGTGTTTCCCACATGGAAACATCAAATAATGCAATTCTTCTTCTATGTGCTGTGTCCATTAAAGAATTTGCCAATCATGACTCACCACATCTTTTTGCAGCTATATTTTGTTTGGCATCCTTTTACTCAAGTTCGGTCGTTAGGCCATGTGTTGTCTTCCTCTGTCCCTTTTGCCTTCAATCTGTCTTGTGTGTAACAAATTTTCGAAGCTATATTTCCTCATTTTGTATACTAGAAAATTGAACTGTTTCTCTTTTATTTCCAGTTTCTCTAAAACCTCGTCGTTGCTCACATCTTCTGTCCTTTTTAATCTCAGCCTCCTTGTGTAGAACTACATTCCTTTGCTTCAAGTTTTTTTTTAACTGTGAAAAGCTTATGCAGAATTCACTGCCATATAGAAGGACAGATATTACGTAACAATTCAGTATTCCTTTTTGTTTCTAGCGATTTTTTTTTCTTTTGCATAACACTTTGCTTAGGTTTTTGTCCATGTGTCTTCGAATTTCAATGTCGCACTTTCCGTTCGATGTTAAAACATATACCAGGTTTTTGAATTGTGGTACTTATTTCATTTTGGCATTTCCAATTTGTAAATTCTATATTGGGCTATTCAGTTACTGTCACTTGTAAGGGCAATTATCATTAATGGTAATTCTAGTTGGATCTTTTCTTTTATATAAAATATACAAAATTCACTTTGACGGATTCTTATTCAAACGACTTCTCTTCTTGTTTTTTTTTTTATCACACATACAAATGGCAGCTCACATTTAGGACTGATGGAAGTAAATTCGACTCAGGTCTGCAACAAACTATTCATTTTGAATCCTCGCCTAATTGCAGTGCTAAAGTGATCTTCTCATTGCTTCCAATGTAGATTGATTGATTGATTAATTTGTTTTACGGTTTATCAACCCATATAAATTAAAACAATTTTTTCATTGTAATAAATTTTTTGGTGGAGAGGGTGAATATTTATATGTTATTTTCAAATAAGTTTTCCAAATGCAAGTCATACTACGTAACTCGTAAGAGATGGATTCATATCTTTCTGAAGGATATTTGCGCGTAAGTGAATGAAACGAACCCAACTGGAATTCGAACCCGGCTCTGCGATAATTCAATCCGAGCCGCTATCCTTTATACCACCGATATATTCACTTCCAATAAATAGAAATCTCTTTCTGCCGCTTAGAATATTTGAAACCCTTCCCAGTGGTCACATGAAATTGGACACAATTGTCCTGAAATCGTTTGATATTATTTTAGTTTTATTCTCTTTCAGGTCCGACCTGTATTCTACAAGGAGAGTTTCTTCTATTACCCAAGAGATGTTATTTTCGGTGACTGATTCCAGAACTTGGATAGGGTAATCTATCTTATTGCTTCTCTTTTCACATAAGCATTTCTAGTCGATCCTTCTTCAGAAGTGTCAACTGTCGGCCTTGAGTTGCAGACTAAATTAGTATTAATTCTCCTCTATTTTCTTTTCATTCTATTCCCCTAGAACTAGTATTTGCAGAATGTCATGTAGCATTAAGATATCTGCCTCCGGTCATATCAGATGCGACTTCAGGTCATGTCATTCCAGTTATTCGGGTTTTTGCCATCATTCTATTTAATCATTTCATTTAAACGATATATCGACCTTTTATTGTCGGATATATATGCTCATAATATCGGGTATACGAGAGAAAAAAAAGACTTCCAAAATGTGGAGACATTAGGATGACACATCTTCGACATCAAATATGAATAGTGTTCCTGAGAGCCTGTTTTCAAAATCGACATTAAAAATCCAGTTTTTCATGTGGGTTCAGAAATTGACCATTAACACCAGAGGGAAATTCACAATTTACGATTCGAGAGAAGGATCAGTACAAGGCGAGGCAACGGGTAAATTGAGAAAACCTATGGTCAGTTTTCTTGAAAATCAAGCGATAAATCGCTGTTTTTATTTAAACTTAGACCCCTGTCCACAGAGAAATATAGATAACTTTCGCATCCATGATGCAAAGTTTTGTAGATGATTATTAAGCATAAGTTACTTTAAATCTAGATCCAAGTAGGAATGAAATGAAAAAGCATTGCTGAAGGAAATGAGCCTACACCCGATTTCAGAAATATTAAAAATTTACTCTATTGGAACATCTCAATATTTAAGACATGATGCAGACCACAGCCAAGTTGGTTTCTTGTATATCTGTTTCTTGAATGTATAGGCTTAGAGAAAACTCATGTGTAGACTTGTGGTGCACTATGCAAACCTGAATATGCAAATGATGGGACATTACAATGCTCTATAATTTCATCAGAATGAATACAATAAGTGTTTATCAGCTTTATTTGACGATAGAGATTAGAGACTACAAAATCCTGACATCAGGAAAATAAACATTTAACTATCATGGCCAAGCAGTGAATGTTTTCCTTTAATAGAAATAAAGTAGCAAATCGTTGAAGAAGCACATGAATACGATTTTTTTTTTATTGAAAAGGCGCCAGTTTACTAATTATCTACAGTAAATATACGTCCAGATTGATCCAACTTATACACTTTTCTTAGGAAATTACAACTGATGAAATGTAGGTTAATTGGAAGCAATAATACTTTAATGGAAAGCGATAACAATTGAATAGGGCTAATTTCTGGCTGCATTTCTTCAATGAGGAATTATCATTACAACCAGACAAAAGAAACAAATAGCAGAATGAATGATCATTCTTGTGGCTTAAAGAAAAGTGGTCTAAATTTTATGAAGGTTACCCGTATCGGAAAAAATCAGTAAGAAACGATAGAACACTAGCGCTGAACAATGTGATGGCAATACCAATGGCGTTGAAATTTAAGTTTATATTATGAGTGTGTCTGTAAGTATTCACTTCGAAGTATAGATTGGTGTTTATTGTATTTCAATCATAAAGTTTCCGTCTTGAGTATGATAATAAACTACATCCGGCCTCTGATCGGGTGATTTTGAGGAGTGTAGAACCACCTCTTAATTGATGTTGTTCCCAGGTTCATCCTGACCGGGATGGTAACACCTGTCAGGGTTCTAGCTTTGTGCAAACAGCTGTTAACTATTGATTTCAACTGGTTAAGATTGTTTTAATCGAGGAATCATCACCTTTGGAATCGGTTCCACAAATCAAGGGTTCATGGAAAGTGGAACTTACATCTTGCCAATAGAATATGAAGGGAATCAGAGTGGTTCTCTATAATATTTCTGGTACGCTGGTCCTTAGCCTTTTAGGTTAGTGCTAGTGGAACTATGAAATGTAATATTTTCTGAAGAATTTCCGTGGAAATAGTTATAGAACATCTACGGGATTGTGACGTTTCGTCTTTGGGAAATGGGGCGTCCTGGGTAAGACGATAAACTACGTCCAACAGTAAGGCCTCTGATCAGGAGGTTTTGAGGAGCGTAGAACCACCTCTTAATTGCTGGTCTTACCAGGTTAACCGGCATGGTAACACCTGTTACGGTTCCGGCTATGGACAAATAGTTCACCAGCAAACTGGGGTCAAAACAATATGAAAGTATAAAAACAGTTTTTTATATTAAAAATATTAGCAATACGTTTCTGAAGAGAAATTACAAGCAATGCATTTGACTCTTGACAAAAACCCTCTTAACAAAAAATTGTCATTGTAACCTGACACGGTGGAGTAATGGATAGCGGCTCGGATTGAAGAATCGGAGAGCAGAGTTCGAATTCTATTCGAATCCATTACATTTACTTACGTGCTAATACCCTTGGGAAAGATGTGAATCCTGATATTCTTCCACCCCAGCTATGGGTAAATAGCAGGACAGACTGGGTTCTATACCCTTAGATTGCAACTGGTCTATCGCAGAAAAAAATGGCAACATACTGCTTCGTCAGTCAGGTATCGGAAGATACATGATCGCCTAAGCGTGTATCATGCATGGCCCATAAATGAATGGCTGAATCTGATCTACAAACTTATTTCTTATAAAAAATACATATTCTGTTCATACGAACCTATCATAAAAATACTGTAGCCATTAAAGAACCCATTGAGTTGTTGATATGCCGTAAAACAAAATAAACCTAACGAAATCTATCATATGCTTTCAAAATTATTTCTAATAAATGCTTTTATTTATTTTCCTTATTATTTATCTGAGGAAGGTTTTTCACTGAACGAAACGTCAGTTTTCGTTCCATATTCTCGCAGCCTTTTGTATGAAACTGTAATGTAAGTTTCTCTGCGTACTGTTCTTTTCTATTCCCTTTTACGACGTGAATCTATCGAAGCCATTACAATTGTAATTTGTCTTCCTTTCTTCATTCTTTTGCTCTCTTTCTTCAACAAACAACCCGTTTTCTGTCCTTCATTGTAAAAAATATTTTCTTTTCGCTCCGGCTCTCTGTTTTCTTGTTATCTTATTAGCTTTCACTGTCTTATTAACTTTCTCTCCTTCTAAAAATGCGCCATGTTTCTGTCAAACAAGAAAACTAGGTTTGGTAATCTCGAAGACTTATTAAGGTTCGCTGTGGGATTTCAGATTTCTCTCCATACAGTTACAAGTCTCGTTCGTCTTCACTTGCTTTCGACCTTCAGATCAGTAAAAGAAAAAAAATCATTAGAACATAAGGTGTTCTTTCCTTTTCCCATTTCACCGCAGGGACGAATCCGTAGATGCAACATTATCTGGCAGTCATATATAATTACACAAGAAAATCTCGACAGGCCGAATGTACGTCATTGAAAAATAAGTATTCGAGAGGCTTAACTTTGTAAGCTCTGATGATTTGAGAAAACGGCATCAATAGAATGAAAAAGAAGGATGCCTTAAAGGAAGTTAGATACAAAGGAACGGTGATGGGCTTTCTGAAAAGGGAGTAGTAATATTATGGAAAGTGAAATGTTCATATCGCGCTTTAAACAAAGAGAAATGATGATGAAGCAAAAAGAGAATTAGAAGAAGAAGATGAAGGAAAGAGAGAAGAAGAAGAAGAAGAAGAAGAAGAAGAAGAAGAAGAAGAAGAAGAAGAAAGAGGAGGGGTGAAGAAGATAAATTGAGAAAAGTAGTAAATATCAGCATACAAGAAAACATGAAACGGAAGATAACTATTCAAGCAATGAACAAACAACTCATGTTATAGAAAGCACCAAGTAAAGAAGTAAAAGTAAAAAAAATTAAAGTAAGATAATGATGATGCTGATGGGATGATGATGCTGATGGGATGATGATGCTGATGGGATGATGATGCTGATGGGATGATGATGCTGATGGGATGATGATGCTGATGGGATGATGATGCTGATGGTGGTGGCATAAGCCGGAAAAAAGTAACTAAAGAAAATATGCAAATTGAAGAAAACACTGCAGTGGAATAGGCAAAAAAGAAATCCTAAAACGAAACGAAATAGAAACTGATTTGAAAAACCTCTGATTATGCCCAAACCTTTGAGAATTTTTGAAAATATTATTGAAAAGTTAAGAAAAAAAAAAGAGAAAAATACGAATTTTACGTCATTGAATAGATGCTTTTATGTAGAACAAATAAGACCGACTCATTTGTATGTCTTTCGAACTAGAGAATAATGTAACCCTGATCGTTATTCGGAATTTACTGAAGGAAATACAACTGCCACCAACTTCGACCATTTGAGAGAAATCATGCACCCATTCAGAAATGCTTTTTTTTTCTTCCAAATTTGACGGTTGCAGAGACAGAGTAAAGCCCTATAATGATTTGGGAGGATGTCATTCGGAAGGAGATGGAGAAATTGCGCCCAAAACAAACTGATGCTCGTGACCAGGCCAGAAAGGTCAACTGAGATACTCTCTCAAGCAGCGTACACCGTGCTTCGTACGATATTAATCTCTGCCCTGCCTCAAAAAAAGATTACGACGACGACGAGGATGATGGTGAGGAGGGTGATGATGAAATTATCCTTGCCATTTAACTGCATTTCGAAAAGCACAATAGATCCAGAATGAATTGACAGAAAGTTAGGAATTGTTATCTTCAAGTCTACTCAACCATTATCAGCACGAATGCATCGTCATATCCCATGTGCTTCTTCCCTTTAGGACTTGTGTGTTCATGGCTTCTAAGTTTCACTCTTTGTTGGTCTAAGCAATATTTGTGAGATAAATATCCCTCTGAGTCACTCTTCTTCCATCCTTTTTGGATAAATTGATGGAAGGCAACTAGGTTATTCGCTTTTATATTCTGCTCATTCCGCCTTCAGTGTGTGCAGCGTGTGTTAGGTTCACTAAGCCCTGTTTTCTCATTATATGACTCTGAAATTTCAACTGATTCCTTCTGATCCAAAGGGCAATTGTAGTTTTGGTTCCCATTTTGCTTAAAGATTCTTCGCTACCCATATTTTCTCTCCTTAGCAATCTCAGCAGCCCCCTGTAGAATCACATATTTTACCTCAAGTCTCTTCTTCATCATCGAGGAAATTGTCCAGCATTCAGGATTTATATTAGGTAGCAGTTCAGTACTCTGTTCTTTTTTTTTTCTAACAAGATATTCCTTTGTTTAGATTATGGAAGGCTTCTTTTGCTATTCAAATGTGTTTTTGGATCACTGCGCCACATTTATCATCGTCTGATATAACACTTCTCAGATATTTTAATCTGTGTTATGTTTTATTTTAATATCTCCATTTGTAATCGAATATTTCCATGTTTCTGTAACCAGAAAAAGTTCATGTATAATCGAGTCTCACAAACAACCGTATGGAAGGATTTAGATTAGACTGTAAGGACGTACTAAGGAAGTGTTACCAAATTTATGCATCTATCAAATTTTAACGTCTATGGTCTTATAGAAAGAAGGTCAAATTTTGAAGATAAATTAACTTAAAATCAATTAAATTAAAATTCATTTAGATCTCTATACACTTTCGAAGTATTTAAACATTTAAGCAGACCATTAAATCTCTCAAAATGGAAGATTTTAAAAATGTTCCGAACATTCAAAATTCCGGCAGTGTAGGAATAATGGTGTCAGACATCGTTCTGAAAGGATCCCGGCGACTAATGAAATATTAAGTATCACAAAAGTACCCCTGGAAATTTCGAACAAATTTGGGTCGTATTAAAAGAATAGAAAATGAGAACATATTGGTCCCAGTTGATATTATTAAATTATAATCATAAAATAAGTATATCAATAGGAAAAAATATACTACAAAAATATAAAGAAATATATTTTTTAAATATATCAGAATATCCAAAGTTTCCGTTGCATTGATAGTGTTAAGAATACCATAGACTTAACATGTGAACAACGGCAAAGACTTATAGAAAATGAGAACAAAAAGGACAGTTATATTACCATAAGGAAGAGAGAGTTGACATTTCTGTATAATAAGTAAAGAAGGCTTTGTAAATTTGACGCACAGGATGGAAGTCAAGATGAAAAAAGAAAAAACAATGCTTAACCTTCCCTACTAAGAATGGATAACGCAACAAGTTTTAGAAGAGATAACAAAAAATAAAAATTATTAAGAGCTACAAAGGACATGGAATTGTGGAGAGCCATGTCCTTCAACATTCTGAAGGCACAAGCACATAAAAGTAGACGAAAGATTACTTTTCCATGATGCGGGAATTTTAGTAATCAGGTTTTGCCCTAAATTAGATTTAGTAAATATACATATGTGTATGTGTGTGTAAGAGAGAGAAAGAGAGAGAGAGAGAGAGAGAGAGAGAGAAAGAGAGAGAGAGAGAGAGACTTAATAAGTGTACAAACCAAATCTGATCATTTCCATCTTTATCACACTGATGTATTTTCTTTTCCCATAACATTGTTGTTTATATGTCGCTGAAAATAATATACGCGATAAGACGACTTGACTCAAATATCCAGAATCCAGAGCAATGAATTGGATTGCAAAATACATTAGTGAATAGAGAATAGAAATAATGTCTTCAAAAGAAAAATAGGAAAACCATATTGCGCCGGGGAAATGGTGGTGCAACGGCTACTCATTGTACGATACACGAAGACGCTTTCTTTGATATAAGCGATAATAGAGATGAACAATTTCTCTAACCTAATGTGATACTAATTTCACTCAATGCTGCTAATGCGAGCACGATTGCTAAAATAATATTAATAATAGTGCAGTAAAAATAACATGAATAAAAGGATAAAAAGGAATAAAAGAAAAGAAAAATTTCCAGAAGAAGACGATATATTCAAAAAGTGCTGCCCTAGAAATAAAATAGAATACTCTGGGATTTTGAGATTCTTTTCTGTTCATAATATCGAATCTGGGTATTAAATAAAAGAATGAGATGGCAGGATTTAGATAAATTGAGCCAGAAAAAGGATACCATCCATATAGAGCAGTTTAAAAATGAATACCATTTTCAAATTGTTAGTTAAATCTTTAGCCTTCATAAATGTCCCACACGAAACGAACAAAATCATACAGGCTTAAGTGGGAGAAATGGACATTATAAAAGCAGTAAACATAATTCTGATATGAATCTTCAAAAAGAAGAAGAATGATGAGGAGAAGAAGGAGGGAAAGAAGTAGAAGAAGAAGAATGAGGAGGAAGAGAAGGAATGAAAGAAGAAGAAGAAGAAGAACGAGGCGGAGGTGGAGGAGAAGGAGGCGGAGGTGGAGGAGAAGGAATGAAAGAAGAATGAACGAGGCGGAGGTGGAGGAGAAGGAATGAAAGAAGAAGAAGAACGAGGCGGAGGTGGAGGAGAAGGATTGAAAGAAGAAGAAGAACGAGGCGGAGGTGGAGGAGAAGGATTGAAAGAAGAAGAAGAACGAGGCGGAGGTGGAGGAGAAGGAATGAAAGAAGAAGAAGAACGAGGCGGAGGTGGAGGAGAAGGATTGAAAGAAGAAGAAGAACGAGGCGGAGGTGGAGGAGAAGGAATGAAAGAAGAAGAAGAACCAGGCGGAGGTGGAGGAGAAGGAATGAAAGAAGAAGAGAACGAGGCGGAGGTGGAGGAGAAGGATTGAAAGAAGAAGAAGAAGAACGAGGCGGAGGTGGAGGAGAAGGAATTGAAAGAAGAAGAAGAACGAGGCGGAGGTGGAGGAGAAGGATTGAAAGAAGAAGAAGAACCGGAGGTGGAGGAGAAGGATTGGAGGTGGAGGAGAAGGATTGGAGGAAAGGATTGAAAGAAGAAGAAGAACGGAGGTGGAGGAGAAGGATTGAAAGAAGAAGAAGAACCAGGCGGAGGTGGAGGAGAAGGATTGAAAGAAGAAGAAGAAAGGCGGAGGTGGAGGAGAAGGATTGAAAGAAGAAGAAGGAGGCGGAGGTGGAGGAGAAGGATTGAAAGAAGAAGAAGAACCAGGCGGAGGTGGAGGAGAAGGATTGAAAGAAGAAGAAGAACCAGGCGGAGGTGGAGGAGAAGGATTGAAAGAAGAAGAAGAACCAGGCGGAGGTGGAGGAGAAGGATTGAAAGAAGAAGAAGAACCAGGCGGAGGTGGAGGAGAAGTTGAAGATCGGAGGTGGAGGAGAAGGATTGAAAGAAGAAGAAGAAAGGCGGAGGTGGAGGAGAAGGATTGAAAGAAGAAGAAGAACCAGGCGGAGGTGGAGGAGAAGGATTGAAAGAAGAAGAAGAACCAGGCGGAGGTGGAGAAAACGGAGGTGGAGGAGAAGGATTGAAAGAAGAAGAAGAAAGGCGGAGGAGGAGAAGGATTGGAAGAAGAAGAACGGAAGGAGGTGGAGGAGGAAGGAAGAAAGAAGAAGAGGCGGAGGTGGAGGAGAAGGATTCTGGAGGAGAAGGATTGAAAGAAGAAGAAGAACGAGGCGGAGGTGGAGGAGAAGGATTGAAAGAAGAAGAAGAACAGGCGGAGGTGGAGGAAAGGATTGAAAGAAGAAGAAGAACCAGGTGGAGGTGGAGGAGAAGGAATGAAAGAAGAAGAAGAACCAGGCGGAGGTGGAGGAGAAGGATGAAAGAAGAAGAAGAACGAGGCGGAGGTGGAGGAGAAGGATTGAAAGAAGAAGAAGAACGGAGGTGGAGGAGAAGGTGAGGAGGAGGTGGAGAGAAGGATTGAAAGAAGAAGAAGAAAGAGGCGGAGGTGGAGGAGAAGGAATGAAAGAAGAAGAAGAACGAGGCGGAGGTGGAGGAGAAGGATTGAAAGAAGAAGAAGAACATGAAAGAAGAAGAAGAACGAGGCGGAGGTGGAGGAGAAGGATTGAAAGAAGAAGAAGAACGAGGCGGAGGTGGAGGAGAAGGATTGAAAGAAGAAGAAGAACGAGGCGGAGGTGGAGGATGAAAGAAGAAGAAGAACGACGGAGGTGGAGGAGAAGGATTGAAAGAAGAAGAAGAACCAGGCGGAGGTGGAGGAGAAGGATTGAAAGAAGAAGAAGAACCAGGCGGAGGTGGAGGAGAAGGATTGAAAGAAGAAGAAGAACGAGGCGGAGGTGGAGGAGAAGGATTGAAAGAAGAAGAAGAACGAGGCGGAGGTGGAGGAGAAGGATTGAAAAAGAAGAAGAACGAGGCGGAGGTGGAGGAGAATTTTGAAAGAAGAAGAAGAACGAGGCGGAGGTTTGAAAGAAGAAGAAGAACGAGGCGGAGGTGGAGGAGAAGGATTGAAAGAAGAAGAAGAACGAGGCGGAGGTGGAGGAGAAGGATTGAAAGAAGAAGAAGAACGGAGGGAGGCGGAGGAAGAAGACGAAGGAAAGGAAAGAAGAAGAACGAGGCGGAGGTGGAGGAGAAGGATTGAAAGAAGAAGAAGAACGAGGCGGAGGTGGAGGAGAAGGATTGAAAGAAGAAGTAGAACGAGGCGGAGGTGGAGGAGAAGGAATGAAAGAAGAAGAACGAGGCGGAGGTGGAGGGAAGGATTGAAAGAAGAAGAAGAACGAGGCGGAGGTGGAGGAGAAGGATTGAAAGAAGAAGAAGAACGAGGCGGAGGTGGAGGAGAAGGATTGAAAGAAGAAGAAGACTGGATGATGATCTGTGTCAAACCTGAGTGAGAAAACTAATATTGAGACTATGGTGGAATATTAAGGTAACTTCTATTAACGAGAATTCAATAGAGGAAAGAAAACCTAACCTGATAACAAGTAATATTGGAAACAACTTGAGGCATCTCATGAAAGCATAAATACATGGGCAGTAATTAGATTAAGGTTTTCGGACCCGTTTCGTCGGTGGACAAGAAAAGAATTTCTGTTCTAAAAATCCCAGTGGTTAGAATCATAGAATGATTTAGAAAAAGGTGACCACTCCATTTCTAAGTATAGGCTTGCTTTGGACGTTTCCGAAAACAGTATTATTAAAATAAGAATCCTAATAAGAATATATACCATCGAGATGGCAGTATTAATACATAGACTAATTTGTGTCTACCCTATGTTTTTAGTTACATATCAACCTTTATAAGATTTTTGATCTCAAGGGAATATGACAAGTTAGACAAAGCAAGGAATACAGAAAAATAATGATAATCAGTCATGAAAGAAACGGTGTTGAAGGACAGGTATTTAAAAAACATGTCTATTACACATCTTTGGAATTCAGAAATTTATACCGAACAACCTGTACTTGCTAAGAGAGAAGATGAAAACAAAACATTTCAAGTGCTGAATATTGGCACATTCGTTTTTCCAATCCACTTCACTAGTTTTGTAGGTTCAATCCTGCATAGAAAATTCTCTTGCTTGTACTAGACTAAGCTAATGATAGTAAATAAGCAATTTATTTTGCACTTACTATAGCACGCTAGCATGAATTGGTATTAGGTTAATTACAACTATTCTAAAATTCTTATAATTGCAATGTTATAAGGGGATATTTGTCATTGTACTCTCTTCAAATAAACCTTTGGTCATGGGGAGTCATTTTCGCAACTAATTACCATATTTTTAGCAAGAGTGCTAAAGGATCGTGGAAAATACGAGAAGTCCACAGAAATAACAAAATATTTCGACCCCCTTCAGTAAACCAAGTCAGAGTCAATGTCTTCTTCTTAATACTAACAAAAACTTCACCATCTTCGCGTGTACTAGATAATATTTCCTGTGGTTGGGATCCTACAACTCAAGATCACATGGATTTTTCTGATGAATCCTACTCCTTAGTTCTGTCAACATTTAATCCATGATTTAAGTCATGACTTCAACTTCACCAGTCTTTCAATACAGTGACACAGTCATCAAACATTCACTGTTGTATTGCATGCAATCTGTGATATGGATCTCGTTAATGCTAAAACATCTCAAGTATGGTATCAAATGCTCCTTGGCAATATGATATATTTGACTCTATCAAAATCATCATCCATTTTAACCAATTTTCTTGAACCATCCATTTTTATGTAGCTCATTAGCATCAGACATTTACTTCCAAACCTTCAATGTTTTAGCTGTGTAACATTGATCATTTCTTCGCTTAATCGCTGCATTTTGTCTTAACCCAAACATCTACACTCGAAACGCCATACCAGTTTAACTAAATAAATGTAGCCTTCCTTTTTTTTTGTAACGATGGACTATTCGTTTCAACGAATCCCTTCAGTCTATGTTCTTGAAAGATGCATTTAGTGTTACCTATTGAAACCAAACTGGACAATTTTGGTCGATTAAAACACTTACAAAGCATTGAAACATCGAGAAAAGCCGCTATTGAACATTCTAAATTCTTTAGCGATTGCTCGCTAGTTCACATTCTTGGGCTTCTTCACTATCTCCCTGCGTTCTTTGAGAATTTTCGCCATGCTTTCAAATAATAAAAGAATGTAAGATCGATGTCAGAATTTAGCCTGTATATAAGAAAAATCGGTCTGTTCTGACACAATATTTGTCTCTTAGAAGTGGTACAGAAAAGAGAAAACGAAAATGGTTCAGGTGGCTGATAAATTTTGTCGGCTATGGTTGGGTATTATCTCTCATCTTCTCCCTTCATTCATAATTCTGGTTAATGATATGATAAATCGGAGGGAAAATGAGCCCAGGATGGTTTCATCTATAGACAACATAATAATAAAAAAAATTGAAGCAGTTTAAAATGGATTTAACGGCAGTTGCGAAGGAATCTGTTGTAGTAAGAGCCGGTTGCGGTCGTTATTATCATAAATGGACCGATCCATTCATCATAAATAGTCCGGGGTAATTATTAGAAGGAAGGAAGAAGATAATACAAGTGTAGTGAGTATTGAATAATGGCAATGTCGACTTAACAGACCCCACATCACAACTAGATATTATAATCTATGATAATAAATACTTTTAAACATACTTGAAAACATCTGAAGACTATAAATCCGAGGAACAATCTTGTAGATCTCTTATGGAAGAATGGACGAAGTGGTAATCTGAGATAAACGTGAAAGTGTTGCGATCATCTCTAAAGAAAGTATAGATCTGTTTTCACTTGATTCTCAGGCTGAGTAGTTATATGTTTCTGACATGAAAAATAGAATAACAATGAGTCACAATTACGAGAGAAAAAAAAGAGTATGAAAATGTGATATTAAACTTCATTACATTATAAAACTGTCATAATAAACTTCAGACAATTATGTCTTTTTATTGTTATATCAATCGATGCAAACGTTTTATACAACAGGTAGTAAAGAGTTTTGAAATCTTTTGATTCAATGATAGTTTACCTCAGAGATGGAAAATATGTCACTGGCATATAGTGACTTATTAAAGCTGAACTTATTATTGTCTCAAGTATAGACTCATATATGATCGAATTTGTAAGAACCTAAATGTTTCTTTAAATACAACCAAAATATTTTTGGTTGCATTCAACTGGAATGTTTGATCCTTGATTGAATATAAAACAGACATAACAATGATACACTTCAAATGCTGTGTGTTCGTCCATCGAGACATATAGTATGAATAAAACGTAGAATAAAATAGGACAATTCCTCTCGGGCTTTGGGATCCAGACTAGTTATGTCAGGTAGACAAGAAAACCGACAGTCTTTGATGTAGGGAAGGAAAATAAATTTTGACAAATCTTAGAATTAATTGTGACAGCGAACCACAAGCTTTTAGGGGAAAGAAATAAAAATGGCATAATGTATGAATACTCTCGAGAGTTGCGCTACCGCTGGACAATTATGAGTTAGGGTCGTTCACAAGATTATCCTAACAAGAATGGAATCCGTGTACACCATGAAAGTTTAAGTTATTTATAGGTACGGGGAAGTAATAGGAAGCGTTTCCTTATGAGGAAACATTCTACATCTATTGAATGAACAGCCTGTCCTATTTTCAGATGAAAGACTTATCTCTTCGAAAAGTTTTCAGGAAAATAGGTTTTGTAAGTCGAATAATAATAATAATAATAATAATAATAATAATAATCAACTTATAATGCCAAACACCCAGATCCAGTTACAGAGATAGGGCCTATAGAAATCCTATGGTACTTCACAATACAAACAAACAGAACAATCAAATCTATTCGTTATGGAACAGCACAAAAACAGAACGTTACTTCTTATTAACATTGTAGTCCCTGCAGACTGAAATGTATCTTTGAAGATCTTCAAAAAACTATCAAAATGCAAGGATCTTAAAGGACAAATGTAAACAAAATGTATCACATGAGAACACCAATAATTTCAGTTGTAGTTCGAACACTTGAATTGATTGGAAAATGATCTGATAGACTCATAGAAATGATACATGAAAGCTCATGCCTTTAAGAAATAAAAAATATTGTACTCACAAGTAAAGCTCACTCATTACGAAGAGCTTTAGCTATGTAAAATCAGTTTTTTTTTTTATTTACAAGAAATGATTTGTAAAAAAATGTCGGGAAGCCATTTCTGAACTTTGGTCTCTGGTTGGGACCCAAAAAGAAATCTGTGGACAATAGAAATCCAAGGAAATAATAATAACAATAATAATAATAATAATAATAATAATAATAATAATAATTTGCAGTTGTAGAATGAGTGAGAAATTTAATGATATATGTTGTGTGTGTGCCCAAGTCTAGCTCAGAATGAGTATGAATAACTGAAAAGGAGAGGCATGATCAAGTTACGAAAGTCATTCATTGGAAGTTGCTTAAGTCAACTTGGAATTTTCAGCGAGAAAATGAACGTTACAATCATAAAACTGCGAATGTCGTCGAGTCAGAAATATGTAAGATTTTCTGCGACATTTCATAATAAATAGATGTAAAATTGGAGCACAACAATTCGTTATTCATTGATTGAATATAAAATAGAAAAACGAAGGGTTAATCATTGTCTATTCTGCCTTTTTTTTATGTCATGATAGAGCAAAAAAGGAGAGCAGCCAATTATAATTCCTCGCTATTTGAATTCACAATATTCTGTAAACTGAAGATAGTCACAGTCACGTCAATTGTTATTCATGCACTTCGTACGGGGGTGTCGGACACAATAGAGAAATTGACAAAAAGACAGTCGGCATTGATTGCACAGCAGAACTAGTATAGAAAAGAAGCTTACTTGTTTTCCAGTTTGTTTTGAAATCCTCTTCTGTAGATCCTGTCATCTCACCTCATGGGGAGGGCTCTTCTTATCAGATAAACAGCATAGCTTTCGATTCTTTAGGTCGAAAGCCGATATATTAGCTGTTATTGCTGAAAGTGATTTTAAATGAGATTGACGAAGATCGAAATGTTTCCTCAATTGATTCAATCTATTTTGGCAAATCGTGAGAAGAACACTGACTTGTTTTATCCCACTTCCAGGTATTTTTACATTAATTCGGGTTCTCCCCAAGGCTCTATCCTTGGCGCTGCTTGGTTCATTAGTTTCATCAACGACTTTCCCAATGTCTTCCATTCTCGAGTCGGATTTTTTTACCGATTACATAACTATTTATTTCAATCTTAATAGTAAGTGATAGGTTCGCATTGTTAATTCTGTATTTGATAAAAAAAAAATGACCATCAATCTGTTGTTAACGGTGACAAGAATGGGTGTGTTAATTTTAACACCTCCAAATAAAAACTGTTCTATTTGAATAGAACTAGAGAAAGGTTTTCTGCCTTTTATCAGTTCTAATAAAAGCCAAATAAAAAGCTGATTTTCAAAGCATTCATTCCGTCTCAGTATTACATACTGACGCTACACAATCATCCTACACTCGCTCCGACCGATCTTAACTTCGGAATCGATTTATCCAAAGGCTATATGTAGTTGCATATATCCTGCTTAGCCCAAAGATTACGTATCGCGCATCTGTTAAAAAAATGAATCCGCATCTTTTCTTTTTTTTTACATCTAGGTTTTGTCTAAAGATCTTCCTTTCACTTGTTAACTGAAGTATCTTATTTATTATTTACATTATTTACATTATTCTGTTATCCTCATCTTTATTGCTACATTCACAACGTTTCGGCAGTTGTACTCTACGGCATTCGTCAGGTAAGTGAAATTTCGAATCGAACTATTCATTTCTTCCACCGGGGTAGATTGTTCTAGTCCCACGTGCCATTCCCCTTCCAGGAGAGTATCAGATTGTACCTACTTCGTCTAAGGATTTCCACTGATATGAAGTTGAAATAATATAAAGAATAAATTGCAAGGTCTGTCGCCAGGAATGTTGGTTTACTGTGTCGTTCTAAGCCATTTTAGTCACCCAAATGTGTTTTGCGCCTTTATAAGTCTACCATTCTTTCTTACATAGATTAATGTTGCTATATCTGCTCTGGTCATGCATGTATGGATATAAGACAATTCAAAGAAGAATCTACAAAGTTATCGAGCCTGACCTGATATTTCAACTTCATTCCCTTTCCCATCGCCTCAATATAACTTCCCTGTACCTTTTCTCTAAATATTTTAATGTTAATTACTATTATAAGATTTCAACTTTGGTGCCTAGACTTAATGAATTGAATTTCACTACTAGATCAACCGGTTGGTCTCATCTTTTGAAATGGCTAAATGCTTCCGGTTTCTACTCTTGCTCGTCTCCCTTGTAGAACTCTCTTCCGCTTTTTTACTTTCTTTTCAATTACGATCGTCAAAGATGTAAATGCTGCACAAATGGTCAACTTCTCTCTCTTTAAATCAAGATATTTTATTGTCATCTCTCCTCAATAACGTTTTTCTCATATTCTTTCTTAGTAGCCCCCTGTATTTTATTGGCTTACTCGCTTTGTTTGGGGGAAAATTATTTAAAACAAAAACCTTTTAGGAACGGCAGAAATAATTTGAAAAGAGATGAAAACATCGAGGAGAATTTTAAGATATCTAATTTTCCTATTGGGACCCTAGCTTTCATGCATTAATCACAAGATATTAATATCCTACTTGAGACTACTACTATGATACTGCTACTACTACTACTACTACTACTACTAATAATAATAATAATAATAATAAGAAGAAGAAGAACAAGAACAAGAACAAGAACAAGAACAAGTGTTTAACATCACCTGGGATTTCAGCGTTCAGACAGATAGGGAAATCCAGGCAAATCGACCTGAAATCAAAGAAGTTAAAAAAATAATAATAATAATTCTAACGATAACGACGATGATATGTGCTTTCGGTCTGCTACCGAAAGAGATAGCGATACAATAAAATCGCTAGCTACATGAAATGTACAGTTTACAACTCTAGAGACAAGATAAATATGAAGTAAAAATAAATAATAATTGTGTAACTAACATGAAATCCCAAAAGGTAGAAAACATCTTACATGTGTGATACACATTGGGCGTTACAAAACTCTGATGTCGACTCAAACTGATGGGTCACATCCATTTTTGCTGAGCTCTGAGTTAAAACCAGAAACAAAAGTATTTACCCTAGCTGTTCAAAATCAAAACATACAAACAAGATGCTACCGGTCACATAATCTAATGAATAGGACAGACCACAAATGCCACTTTTGTACAAGCCCTAAGTAAGCTATTAACTCTAATATGCAGATTTCCTGTCGTAGAACTAAATGAACTTAAATATAGTTAGGGTAGGGAAAATGTGTACATTGGCAAATAAGTCAGTATTTTAGTCATTAACAAACCATCACTCCTGCTAGATAGTATAAAAGGGGAATCAAGCGTACATACCGACCCCATTTCTACAAACTAATAATCAATATAGTGGGTTTTACTGCAAAATTGCCCAAATGTTATATTAAGCTTTGAAATGATTAAATATATTTTACTGGAATACTCAGAGGTTTTTATAAATCTATTGGACTCTACTTTGAGAAATAAGAATGTATAATTCCGTGAATTATCGTGATGAAATAGATCATACACGAAAATGAAATGTCATTATTAATTAATCATAGCTAAGGATCGGAAACTCGTGAAGCGTGGAAAATAAGTTCAAATAAATATATATTATTCCAGGAACATTTTCCAACTTATTGAATATGAACTTCGGCTACGCTAACCTTCTAACTTTCTGTCCTGGTGTAACAATTTGATCACAATTTTTTTTCAGTGCTCTTTGGACTGTCATACCTGAAACTCATCTCTCGCGTTCCAAACGTCTTATGAATTGAGTTGGATCTTTTCTAATTGATCGTTTTAGCTCTAAGTTGAGATGATGATCCCTCTTCTTTCTGTGACCTCCTGATCCAGCTTTCCTCTCTAGTTCCCCCTCTTTTAAACTTATTCATCATTCTCTTGATGGTTCTTGAATGGTCGTTGAATATGGAAGCCAGAGTATGAATGCTGTTACCATTACCTAAGGCTTGAATGATATTTTCCATGGCGCCATTGTCCAGTTAGGTTGATATACTGGGGTCGACACAAAACGATTTTAACCTGTTCTGTTTTTAGCTAAACAGCTCCAAAGGATTTTTCATTGATTCTTACGATAAAAGGTGTCAAGATGGCTAACGTCGAATTAGTTTAGTGTTGTTTGATACTAACTTTTTTTGCGGGATGGATAATTATACTGTTAGACGATTTGGACAATTTTGATGTTACCCCCAATAGAATTAATAAAAGATTAAAAAAAAAATCACGCACTGTCATACAGATATGTCCAGTCTATCTGGTGAAGCAGTTCAGAATTTTGTAAAAGCTTTTAGAATATAAACACTTGAAAATAGACATTGCAATAAGAAATTGAAACAAATCTACTATTCCTAAAAAAATTGGGCCACTAGGAATGATTAAAAAAGAAGACAATAAGAAATGCCGCTATGCAAAATAAAAGACTTTTCAAATGCCTACCGTTCAAATACTGAAAAACAATTCGCTCAAAATCATAGGGCCGATAACGTTCGTAGAACGACTTTATTTTTCTTCTAGTCTCAGGGAAAAGATATGGTAAAAGATATATGGTAAAAGATATGGTAATTTATGTTATCAAACAAGAAAAGAAGAAAATTAGAAATACTACTACTGCTACTACTACTATTATTACTCCTGCTAACACTAATACTGCTACTAGTAATAATAGTCATAACCTAAGTTCGTAGACACCGTTGTGCCAATAGACCCGAGAGAGGAGATGAAAGGAAACGAAAAAGTGAAATTCTGAGAAATATTTATAAATATTTGAACATATTTTTAACAGGTGCTTACTTTCAACTTTCGATTCCGTTTCCACGTGGCAAAAAAAAAAAATAGAAAAAAAATTAAAACTCTGTATGCTATTGTGCAGAATACATTTACATCATCATTCTACCTCACACACACACACATATATATATATATAAATATATGGGTCTATCAAAAATAATTTTCCAAAATTTGGAAGCGGGTTTCCTACAGTAAAAGAAGGACAAAAGTCCATATTAAAATATGTCTGAAAAGTTTACTATAGGCGCTGTTAAATATGCAATCTAAGATATAATCCAAAAATATTTTTTAAAGTTTTGGGGACGAGTGCCTGACACCAAACAATGTAAAATGCCTATATAATCATATGTCCAAAAAAACATCTTTGTGCCTGAACGTATCAACTGATAACAAATGTTCAAAATGTCCTCTGCTTGCTTCTACACACGCAGGAACCCGTCAGATCATCGACTGGCGGATCCTTTCAAATACTTCCAGACGGTCTGAAATGTTTTTGCAGGACCCCATGACATGTTGATGAAGAATATCTGCATTATTAATGTCAACTGCATAAATGAATTGCTTTAGATGGTTCCACAGATAAAAATCTAAAGGATTGAGATCAGGGGAACATGCAGTCTATGCAACTGGTCCTGTCGTACTAATCTATCTTTCATGGTAGATGTCAGCCAGTGTATTGCGAAGAATATGACTAAAATGTGCTGGAGCCCCATCACGCTTGAATCACATGCGTATTAGCAGGGATACATCCTCTATCAGGCATCGTCCGCTGCTTACAACACCGAGCAAAAGTCATAAGTGGCGACACAGAGACATTAGAGAAAGAATTGTGTAATAAGTCCGAATAATGTAAATAATGTACATAATACCTCATCTCAGAAATATAGACAGATATTCAAATTTCAGTTTTCAGTGTAACTCTTTTGAAAGTTTCTTATTGAGTAAAACTATATTTAATAATAATATATTATAAAGCTTTTATAATCTGACATCCCAAATATTTTTAAAAGAATGTATGTATAAAAGCATGTCGAGCATTATAGATATAGTCGCCCATACAAAAACCTGCAGGGAAATAAGAGTAACAACTATAGTAAATTTAGAGCCGGAATTCTTTAAAATTCAATAAAACATTAAATTAAGGAGAATATTTGCTTAAATTTTTAAGATTACCGAGTACTTAAAAAAGTTCGCATAATAATAATAATCTCAGCTATTGTTTTACGGTTAAAGCCGACGTAGATCAACATTAGTTAACAATCTGTCATCGACCTGTCACAAAGGTCTTAAAATACTGTCAACATTAATAAACAATCTATCGCCGTGTTAAAAAAATACTTTTCTCTCAAATTTTAAGCTTTAAATAAATAATAGTTGTTTAAAATCGGAATAAAATTTAAATCAGCGAATATTCCTCAAATAAAATTTCAGAAAAGTGTATTTTATTTTGGGGATAGTATTTAATAAAGAGATTTACATCTTTATAACACGTTACTAAAACTGAGTCTAAGTTCTATAATGTTTTCAAAATAAACTCCATCGAGTCAGTTTAAGTTAGTTTTGAAATAGTATTTCATAGTATTTTGTTTATTGGAAATATTAAATTTAATCTCTCTTGAAATTAAAATAAAGACTTCAAGAAAGATTTTTCATTATTAAAAATTTATTTTAAACATTAGGCATCGCGTTTTTTGCGTCAGTACCTACTTTTACTTTTGTGTTCATTCGTAGTTTTTTAATTTTTATTATTATTTACTTTGGTTAGTTATTTATTTCAACTTGTCCCATGAACATTATTTATATTGAGCACCATTACCCATAAATATACTATACCTTAAAACTATATATTCATCATGCCTATATGTGTGTATGTATGTTCCTCTGTGTGTGTGTGTGTGTGCGTAAGCAAGGTTTACAGGTAGCAGCACTGAGTCACGACAAACTATTTATTTCATATTTGAACACATAGTAGCGCGACTATTTATATATCTTAGTCATTGGTTCATTATTGATAGCATGATGTAATTATTCCATTCTGTTGTGATAATGGTTTGGGTTTTTAGCAGCTTGCGCGAACCGTCATTTGGCGCAACATATTTGATATACAATATTCTTATACCTGATCCAGACGCCGAGATATTTGAATTGTTTAGCATTTACTAACTCCACATCTTGATTTCTTATGACGGATTCAGTGTAGATGCCATTACTGTTTACATTACAATTCCAGATCTTTGTTTCTCTTTTGAAAGGTTTATCTTGACCTCCTAATTCTTGGAATGATTTTGATTATGTTCATGATTATTCTTATCCCATTGTCATTAGCATGGATCCCCACCAACGTCGGAAACAGAAGCACGAACATTTTATTAGTAGATGTGTTTGGGTGTGGCATGAACTGCTTAAATGACCAGTGCCTACATTTTCACATATGTGCTTGCATAGGCGTAGACCATTATATAGGAATAGGTAAAAGCGATAGAAGATCTCATTCCTCTTTTTCCTAACCCTAATGAGATTTCAAATGTTTCCTTATTAATGTCCTCGCCAGACATATACGACTAAAAGTGTCCTAAAGAAAATATATAGCAA
>CAHIKZ030005400.1:2027500-2047500 GCA_903632075.3 Acanthosepion pharaonis
AAATAAATGGTTCAGTACGAAATTCTAATCGCCGGAATAAGGACGGAGGTTACAACGGTCGAAATGTCGTGAATATGGCAACAAAGATGAGGACAACACTCCGAGTAATGTAAATAATGTAAATAATTACAATACCTCATCTGAATTATTGACAAAGTAATTTCTCTTTAGAAATTAGATGAATGGGTTTTCTGAAGCTGTTAAGAAAACACAAAATATGCAATATTTGATCGAAGGAAATGTATGAGATAAACTTGATTGCTAACTTGAAAAGAAGCTAAATTATAAATTACATTAGAACAGATTAAAACCTGTAAATATTATGGAAATGATAATTTAATCAACAAACCTGATGTGTACAAAATTATCTAGGTTAGAGTTTTCTTTCCATAAATCGCCTGACGCAGAAAGGTAAAAATCCCCCCCACTCGAGACTTAAAGCTCATTTTTAGCTCTTTCTGTTACGAATACTGCATCTATGTCTGTATGTCTATAAAATCTGTTCCTATGAACTATTTACACGATTTAATGACTATAAGTATGATGTCAGATACACCAAACTTATATCAACAGAACTTGCAGAACATTTTATCACGAACAACTTTAATTTCAATGAATACCATCAGGTACACATTTTGAAATAAATATCCAAAATCTACCGACATTTCAACCCTTAAAATACACAAAGATAATTACATATGCAGATTAATAACGCCCCTCCATGGGTGAATGAACAAAATGTGAGAATGATTTCATAACACATATATATTAAACTATTTGATTTCTTACTAACCAATCAACTAACGGATATTTTCAAGTAAGGCACGATCCCCATTATATATTCACATTTAAGCTGTATTCCTTTTACGCTAGCTACATTTCATTTTGTTTTGTTACGTTGAATACCAGTACAACCGTTTTTTATAAAACAAGCGACATTTGTACAAAGACTTGTATTTTATGTATTTTTATACTTGTTTCAAATTTTAAAAATAATTTGAAGAAAACCAACATACTGTCGAAATATTGTTAAACATTGTTCAGCATTGTTAAACACTGTGTCTTTTCTTCTTTTTTTCATATATTACTTAAATTGCGCTCTTCTCTAAGTGTTGCAAAATACTGGTAGTTACATTATAGAGAATCATTTTGTTTATTAATATTATTCTTATGAGGCGACTTATAGCGGTTCGGATTGAGGAATCGGAGAGCCGAGTTCGAATTCCAGTCGAATCCATTATATTCACTTACGTGCCAATCCTCTTCTTCTCCCCGGAGCTATGGGTAAATAGACTGGGTTTTATAACCTTGGGTGGTAACCAGTCTAGGAGAAGGAAAAAGTCTGAATTCAAAATCCGACTTGGAGAAGGTTGGGCTCTGTCAGAATCACTAATTCCACTGCGGCTGCAGTACACATGGTGCCCCTACTACCGCGGGATATATATATTTCCCTGACGATCCGTTTAGGTGAAACCTAGGTAGGTTTGTCTGGCTCACTAGGTGTATCTATATATATATATATATATATATATATATATATATATATATATATATATGTATATATGAGATGAATGTGCATATGAAACATGAACATTAAATTTTCATTATATCTCTGTGAAAAATAGCTAGATTATGGCCACATTTTAGGGCAACACTAACAGATAAATAAGTCTGTTAGATTATCTTACGTCTACTGCGTGCTGTGCCTCTTTAGGACGTTGAAAGTAACTTGTAATATTTTGTAATACTTAGAAGCAATTGTCCTTTAACTATTCCTCTCATGGTTGTTCTGTCATCTAGTTAACTAAGAACATTAGATAGGACACTATTCACTGTTCCCATCGGTTACACTTGCCTTCTATATGTTCTGCGAGACTAATCCTCTTTCCTTCTTTCTTCATTATGTGTTACAGAAACTTCAACTGTCTCATTCTGATTCTGAGTAGAATGATTGATTCATTAGCTGATGGATTGCTTGAGGGAGTGAGTGGTTTATTTTTTACGGCTTATCAACCCTTTTGTGGTATATTTAATGTCGCAACTTATTTTAGATTTTAAAAATAATTATTTTTTGCGAAGTAATATTACATGATATTTTTTTTAAATTACGAAATATGTTTATGAGACAAATCCTACTATTTAACCCATAACTGGAGGGAAAAGATGGATTTATACATTTACATTATTTGCGCGTAATTGAATTTAAGAAACACGAATGGAATTTGAAATCGACCTTCAGTTTTCTCATTTCGAACAACTAGGTAGCTTATATATATTGTGTACATTGTATTCTCAGTATCCTTCTGTAGTACCACATGTCTATGGCTTAAAGATTTCTCTTGATCTATACGAAAATTATCCTCTATTTACAATGATTGATATTGCACAATATATCAGAGTATTTTCTTTGTTTCTAACACTTTTCTGAGTTTTCAGAAGATATTTGTTCTAGTTGAGCAAAATATTTCAAGAACAGACACCAGCAACATACGCGTGACTTCAGCTGTTGGGCTAATTTGAAAATACTGTCGCCTATTTTAAAAAATCTTGTTTAGTGATATACGAATCGGAAGCACCAAATGATGGTGTTTGAATTATTTAGAAATTGAATTCAAACAAAGAAACGAAAAAAACTGAAGATGGTGATGGTTGTAAAAGTTTGTGATAGATAATCTAAAATTTGATAGATAATCTAAAAATTGGTAGATAATAATAATAATAATAATAATAATACAATCGAAATCTCAGATATGCCGAACATGAGAACATCATCAATTCCAGTTTTAGTTGGAGCCCTCGGATTGATTGGAAAAGATTCCAATAGACTTTTGAAGGGATTCCTGTCAGCCAATGCATAATGAAAATACAAAAAATTGTTTTCACGTATATACCCCAGAACTTAAGAAGGGATTTATCTATGTAAAATATGTATTATTATTATTTTTTTTTTAATGGCTCTGTGAAAAATGAAATGATGCCGTTTCTGACCTTAGGCCTCTCTGGTCGCAAAGAAATGAGTGCACACCAGAAATAAAAGGAAATAAAATAATAATAATAAAGTTATCAACAAGAATATCTTGGTGTAAGTTATCTCACTTTGCCCCCACCACAAAAAAAAAAAACGTCGCTAAGAGGCTCTCCTTAAGTCTATAAAAAAGGCATGCATTCCTCTTCCTCTTTTCAATTTTTACCTCACAGGCTTTAAGATGTGGTCGTACGTAGAGATTAAACGCAGCCGCTAATATCGCGTTTGTTTTTATTTCTTTTTTTTATTTTGACTGTTGAATTCTCTCACACATGTGTCTATTGCACGCGTTTACTTCTCATACACTCACATATACACATGTGTCTATCACATAAAAGCAGATTCTCTTATAGCCAGTTTAAATGTTTTCTTCTTTTATGGTAATTGTATATTCATGTAATTCCTTTTTGTCGATACATGCTATTAGTTGTTGATGGTTTTATATTGTTTTGTGTTACACATTTTTTTACTTAGACTAAAACTGAATTCACAAGAATTGTTGTGGGATAAATATTTCAAGATCCAAATCAAAATCACAAGGCCATACGTTTCAAAAATTTGGAATTTGACACCAGATTAAATATTTACGCATGGCAAGTTGCATGTTGCATGCTCAAGAGTAAGTAATCATAAGAATCTAGTCTTCGATGTTAAAAAGCAAAAAAAAAAAAAAAGTTTCCTAAAAAGTATTGTTTACCATGGAGTTCTATAAAATTAAATAAAGAAATTATTAAACCGCGATGTAGAGTTTTAGCCAAAATATTTTTCCCCAAAATTAGCTTCTTCAAATTTCATCGATTGATTTGCGAAATTGAATGAAACATAGAGTTTGTAAATCCCGAAGAAAAAATATTAGCGATGATTTCAACAATTATACATACTGTGAGGATTTCAGCACAGACTCGCATGCAATATAATAATAAGTTATAATGAAGTCTCACAGTGTATGCACCGATATCGCGGTATTTGTGAGGTCGTTTCTTCCGCCCTGTGCCATACATGTGTAAAATTCGAAAATAAGAACCTTTCTTTTTCACGTTCCAGAAATCGGAAAAATTATTTCGATATTCAAAGGCCCCAGAATATATTTAGAAAATCATGAAGAGGAATTTAATTAGTTTAGCAGTTAAAGCATCGATCTAAAGGGCATCAAATAAATAAATTGCTGCTTTCTTCCATACTCATATGATACACACACACCCACTTACACACACACACAAACACACACACACACACACACACACACACACACACACACACACAGATATATATATATATATATATATATATATATATATAAAGGGAGAGAGAGAGAGATGTAGAAATGATCTAAATAAAGAGATACGTTCAACCATATATGTGAGAGATGACATACACAGACAGTGAAGCACTTTGCAATTGGCATAGAAAACATATAAAAAGCCCTGCTAAATGCGGAAATAATATTAATAACGAGACAAAAATAAGGAATAGTAAAGTCAAAATAGAGTGTAGGAACTTCGCAAGCAACAGGCTTTCATCATTTTTAAGGACCATGAGGATAATTTCTCCAGTAATCCGCAGTTCTGATTGCTTAACGCTTTCAATAACAACATAGATAAGATTAGCAAGCCTGTACTTGAAAGATATTGTAAATATGCTAGGCATGCTACAGAGCTCACACAATGGACGAATGCAAAAGATGTCATCCATTAGTTGTCTAAAATAAAGATAAAAACGGGTGCACTTTTGTGCAATTCGGCATCTCCAATTTCTACTAGTCGATAACATATCACCTACTAGCAGCAGCTATAATCCTGGCCAAAAATGATTGCACCATCACTGACGAGGAGACTAAATTCCTCAAAAAGCCCAGGAACCCATTTTATTTCATTTTATCCAAACTTCTCCATAGCAAAGAGAACGTTTGATTCTGCGAAAATTTGTGGATTGGTTGGCGGAGAGTTAGGTATAATTTTGATAGCAACAACACTGCTCTGTACAGAGGGAACAGAGTTATCCTTCTATGTAATACTGACCCACAAAATGCAGATTGCCTTGAAAAACAAATTTTTCAAGGATCATGGACAAAATATCACCACAAACACTGATGCTAAGGTGATTAACTTTCTGGGCGCCACTTTCGGGCTATCCATAGGAATAGACATGCTTTTCACGAAAGAACTTTATAATCATTGATTCATTAGCAAAGAATCTAACCGTTGTGGATTCCGGGTTGAAATCCGGTACCAATAAATAACTAACGCCAAGAATGAATATAGGAAAATAATGTATTAACGTAATAATACAAACTGGTAAAGCAGGTTAGTAGTTCCAGGAATACGGGTTAGTAGCAAAATATATATAGAAAGTCTTTGGTATTGAAGTATCGCTGTATGACTTCTTACTGAGTCTACGTGCTTGCTCACTATGACTCCTACAACGCTGTTACCTCACCCTCCCTCTTCCGGTTACCTACAACCTTTTACTCTCTCACTCTGGACTCGAATTGACTCTCCGGTCTTGCTCGCTATTTATCAACCCACCCACAAGGATTGAATATGGCACAAAACTGGTTTAATGTGGGTATCCCCGAACCCGTAGGCTCGGCCAAAAATATAGCCTTTTTAGAACCTCCTAGACGGATTCAGGCCCTGTCTACCTCCCCGAACGAAACCTTGCCCTTCGGCAAATCTTCGTTCGGGTTCCTCTCTGCTAATGCAGAGAGTTTGACAGTCGTCGCTTACAGTCAAAGACTGTATCACGACAGCTAGACTCGGAGGTCTGGCTCGCTATTTATCAACCCACCCACAAGGATTGAATATGGCACAAGGCCGGTTTAATGTGGGTATCCCCGAACCCGTAGGCTCGGCCAAAAATATAGCCTTTTAGAACCTCCTAGACGGATTCAGGCCTGTCTACCTCCCCTGAACGAAACCTTGCCCTTCGGCAAAGCTTCGTTCGGTTCCTCTGCTAATGCAGAGTTTGGCAGTCGTCGCTTACAGTCAAAGACTGTATCACGACAGCTAGACTCGGAGGTCTGGCTCGCTATTTATCAACCCACCCACAAGGATTGAATATGGCACAAGGCCGGTTTAGTGTACGAGGTAAGCTCCCGGAGCCCGTAGGCTCGGCCAAAAATATAGCCTTTTAGAACCGCATTGACGGATACAGGCCAAACCATTTATGTGGTATCCCCCGAACGAAACTCTTGCCCTTCGGCAAAGCTTGTTCGTTGGGTTCCTCTGCTAATGCAGAGTTTGATAGTCGTCGCTTACAGTCAAAGACTGTATCACGACAGCTAGACTCGGAGGTCTGGCTCGCTATTTATCAACCCACCCACAAGGATTGAATATGGCACAAAACCGGTTTAATGTGGGTATCCCCGAACCCGTAGGCACGGCCAAAAATATAGCCTTTTTAGAACCTCCTAGACGGATTCAGGCCCTGTCTACCTCCCCGAACGAAACCTTGCCCTTCGGCAAAGCTTCGTTCGGGTTCCTCTCTGCTAATGCAGAGAGTTTGACAGTCGTCGCTTACAGTCAAAGACTGTATCACGACAGCTAGACTCGGAGGTCTGGCTCGCTATTTATCAACCCACCCACAAGGATTGAATATGGCACAAGGCCGGTTTTAGTGGGTAACCCTTCGAGCCCGTAGGCTCGGCCAAAAATATAGCCTTTTTTAGAACCGCATTGACGGATTCAGGCCCTGTCTACCTCCCCCCGAACGGAGCCTTGCCCTTCGGCAAAGCTTCGTTCGGGTTCCTCTCTGCTAATGCAGAGAGTTTGATCGTCGCCTTAGGAGTCAAAGACTGTATCACGACAGCTAGACTCGGAGGTCTGGCTCGCTATTTATCAACCCACCCACAAGGATTGAATATGGCACAAGGCCGGTTTAGTGTGGGTAACCCCGAGCCCGTAGGCTCGGCCAAAAATATAGCCTTTTTAGAACCGCATTGACGGATTCAGGCCCTGTCTACCTCCCCGAACGGAGCCTTGCCCTTCGGCAAAGCTTCGTTCGGGTTCCTCTCTGCTAATGCAGAGAGTTTGACAGTCGTCGCTTACAGTCAAAGACTGTATCACGACAGCTAGACTCGGAGGTCTGACTCTCGTGGGTCTTCACGTAGCCGTAGTATATGTATTTAGTGGGTGAGTCCATTTGTGTAAAAAGGGGTGTACCCTTCAACAATACCCACCTACCAGGATTTTTAAATAATTTGTACAACTCACTGAAACACAGGTTCTCTCGTAACACTGGTAATAATGATATTTTCGACAAATATAAAACTAAATATGTAGATGCACTTATAAAAAGCAAACACAAAGTTAATCAATAACACCTAGACAATAATAATACTGACAAGAAAACGCATAAGAACAGAAAATGCAACATAATCTGATTAAACCCACCTTATAACAGTAATGTAAAAATAAACATAGATGAAATTTTCCTTAATTTAATCGGCAAGTATTTGAGCAATAATCCAAGAGCAATATTAAAATTAAGTAAACCTGTAAAAAATCATTGAGCAGTATATAGCACAGCATAATAATTTAATATTAAACAGATATTTAAACAACTTCAATAGAAATGTTAGTACTGACAAAATTGTAATTGTCGAAAATATAGTACCTGACCACTTAATTCTAAATGCATTAATAAAGGCTTTATTTCCAAAGCTAGCATTGAGCATAATGTCGGGATTAAATTTTATTCTTGTTCCATTGCTAACCATTGGAAAACCCGGAATTACCATCGTAGAATAACTCTTACCTATGAGTAATATTCAAATACCGCGGCACTATCTAAATTTATTATGACAGATAACTAAACGCCTGCAGTAAATTGGAAGCTCAAATTTTAACCTCAACAAGGATAAATATACGCTGTGCCTGTTAGAAAAACGAACTATTCTCAAACACATCGGTAATCGTAATCTGCTGAACAAGCGAAATGTAATTATGATTACATGTAGCCACAGAAGGAAATCGCGTCTCAAATATTTCCATGATGGCGTTTAACCTATCATCTCCGTAATACCCCAACATACCTACATCTAATATTTTTTTTTGCTTTTTCGATTTTTCCATATAGTTACCCCCTTAGACTATCTTTGCATTTAACGGATTTTAACATAACATTCCTTTTTTATTTCTCTTAATTATTTTTTATTATTATTTATTTTTCTTTCTTTACCCAATATATCAGGTCATCCCATTAGTTCTGTCCGAATTTTGAATAAAGAAAACAAGTGAACAAATATTACATTTAATTACAGATTCAATCAACAATGTATTTTCCCTGATTATCTATGACTTCCTTCCATATATTAACTTACTAATTTCATTACTGTAAAATTCTTTTGGATTTGGTTCGAAGAACTCACAAATGTCAGTTTTAACCTCTTCCTGTGTTACAAAACTGTTTCTTCCAAATGATTCTGCAAGCTACGAAACAAATGGTAGAATGGTGATTTTCGGGAGAATAAGGTGGATGAGGAAGTTTCTTCCAACCAAGTTTATCGATCTTTTTGTGACGTGATTCTTGCTGTGTGGGGTCGCGCATTGTCCTGATGAAACATCACCCCTTTTCGATTCACTAGAACAGGACTTTTTTTTTCTCAAAGCTTGGTTCAAACGCTCTAGTTGCTGACAGTATATTTGAGCATTAATTGTTGCAATAGGTGGTAAGAATTCAAAGTGGATGAATCCATGGCGATCCCACCAGATTGAAAGAAGAACCGTTTGCCCATGAAGTTCCCTTCTCGGCTGTGGCTGGGGTCCTTCCCCTTTACCAAGCCACTGTCTACGATGCTTAACATTTCGATAAAAGATCCATTTTTCGTCGCCAGTCAAAAGTCTATCGAAAAAAGGTGAAACAAGTTGGCGAGAATGGAGAGAAGAGCAGATGTCAACTCGGGATTTGAGATTGTTTTCAGACAATTCATGAGGCACCCATTTTCCAAGTTTAGGAACTTTTCCAAGTTGTTGAAGATGACGATGAACAGTTGTATGGTTTAAACTGAGAACCACTGCCAATTACTCAACTGATAAAGCAGGATTATCTTCGAGGTCTGCTTCAAGAAGCTTTTCATCAAACTCAACTGGACATCCGGTTCGATCTTCATATTCAAGGGTGAAATCTCCACCTCTGAATTTTGCAAAAAATCTTCTGCAAGTTCTTTCATTCACACATTCCTCTCCATAAACTGAGTGAATGTTTCTAGCCGCTTCGGCTGCTGAGTTTCCTTTCTTGAACTCATAAAGCATTATGTGCCTCAAATGATTCTTGGGTACTTCCATGTTAGCAGGGTTTTAATCAAACAAAATTTACTTTTATTGTTCGCTGAAAAAAATTGATCCTTTTAAATGCATCTAAACATAAAAATAATGTTCAGCTCCATTAGACATTATAAAATACTCTTTAAATTTCGTTCATTTTAACAAAATTGCAATAATCTTGTCTGTTGCCTGAATACACATTAACAGAACAATATCATATTACACTTAATATTAATGACTAATATCTACATGCCAACACTCTATATTTTGAATTTATACCCCAATACTATATTATATTTATAATCATTTTGAACTTTGAATCTATATTCAATGCAGCATTGCTCCCAGGAGACCCAGAAATTAAAAACACTAAGCCGTATTGAACAGTCCGTAACACTTTACATGTGATGATTGACAAAGACATGAAACCTTGATTCGTAATATAAACGTAGGTATATGTGTAATTAATATATATATATATATATATATATATATATATATATATATATATATATATGAGTGAACATAGAAGTTCAACCCTTAGAGGCGACAGTCTGTTTCATGCTTTCATGACGCAATCATCAGTTTCTATCTCGGATATTGAGCACTTTATCCCATAAATATAGCACACTATAAGACTATATTTCATCATATATATATATATATATATATATATATATATATATATATATATATATATATATATATATATAGACGTTTATCTATTCTTCACTTTTTATTTTTTCCTATATAAATCGATACATAAAATAACCTTTTTGTTGGTGTACAAACACATTTGTGCCCAACCTATGCAATTGTATATATAAATGGGTTTAGGTTAGTGATAATGTTGAAATAATATATATACATACATACATACATACATATATATATATATATATATATATATATATATATATATATATATATGTGTGTGTGTGTGTGTGTGTGTGTGTGTGTGTGGCGGGGTGTATGTGCGTCTTTATGTTCTGTTCTTTGGTTCATTCGATCTGTAACAAGTACATGTGCATCTGTGTGCGTGTCCATATAAGTGTTCGTGCGCATCTTCCCGTGCGTATTCCATAAATGAATTTGAGGTTTTATAATTGGCAATGCGATACTCTCTAGTACCACATGAAATTCCCAGTTACTCTCCCCCTCCCGCTGGCATTCAATAATTAATCATTCTGGAGGGGACGAGTTAATTTGATACTCGCTCTGATAATAAAATTAATGCTTCCTCTATCCCTGCACACACTCACACATGTACACTTACAAACTATATATACATACATACATACATACATATATATATATATATATATATATATATATATATATATATATATATATATATATATGCATGTGTGGGGAGGGTGTGGTTATGCAAAAAGTCTACAGACTGGCGCATTGTTTGCTTTCCACTTTTTATTGATCTTACTTGCAACGGAAAACAAAGCCAAAAGAGAGAGAGAGAGAGAGAGAGAGAGAGAGAGAGAGAAGACATTGATTTCTAGTCTCAGGATTTAATATCATTTAGTATATACGCATTCAAACAAACAACAGGCAGTATTGAATGCATTCTTTGTTGTTAGACAAAACTGTGTTATCAGCTAACTGTGGCCATGGTGTTTTCGAGAGCGCCATCTGGTAACACCCATGCACCCGTAGTTGGAATATAATAGCAATAATAATAGAGAAGTTGCGACAATATTTCTATTAAACGAATTTGGCATTTCTTTGAGGGCATTTCATTTAGCAAGGCTATTGCACATTTCTTTTTTTTCAATATAATGAAGATTTCTCAAACAGTTTAGCTGTTTTTTAAAAAACATAGCTCCATTAAGAGCATACCTAGAATTCTTCAAAGATAGTTACGACCGAAAAGATAATTTCCTAAACAAGATGGTGGTATGAAAATGATTAATACGTAAAAAGATGTAAAGGGCTAGCCTTGCTAATTATAATATCGTGTAACGTTATATTTTAATTGTCTAATATTATCCTTGGATTTTGAACGGACAATCAAACATTTTAGACAGATATACTTTCATATTGCAGTAGATTGTCATAAATCTTTGAAGATGTTCATGAAACCATAAAATAAATAAAATACAAGATCTTAAAATGAAGATCTTAAAAATGTGACACATGAGAATATTAATAATTCCAGATGTTGCTGAATTCCTCGGATTGATTGGAAAAGGGCCCGATATACCCCATTCAAGGGATTCCTGGTAGTCGATAACTTATAGAAAAATGTACTCACAAGTACAGCACACACATTAGGAAAAGCTTCATCTATGAAAAATGTGCGTGATCAGTGGAAAATATCAAGAAACCATTTCTGACCTTAGATCACTGGTTGGGAAATCAAAACAAATAGTAATTATTATTATTATTATTAATAGTAGTAGTAGTAGTAGTAGTAGTAGTAGTAGTAGTAGTAGCTGTAGTGTTAATATGAGAACAATTATTTTTAGTAATTATTTATATGACAAGGAGAAAATTTAAATTTTAATAACGCTACCAATAATAACAACAACAACAACAACAACAATAATAATAATAATAATAATAATAATAAAAATAATAATAATAATAGTAATAATAATAATAATAATACTAATAATAATAATATAATATAATAATGATAATAATAGTAATGATGAAATACATGTGCAATGGGGAGTAGAAGTTCAAAGAGAACAAAAAATCCCAATAAAACAGTTATAAAATATTTATTGATAAAATGAGCTTATTTCTAAAAAAGATGAAGAATTTGTAGCTTACTTCCAGAAACTATTGTCCGCTTAGTGTCAAGCTGCACGCTCTTAGCTCCAACAGAATACCTTACACGTTATCACCGAATATACCAATATATATTCACTGGGCAATATGTGGAAGGTACAACTTACTACAGGAAAAAAATGTTGAAACAGGAGCCAAATTCTGTGATGTCTAATGAAAAAATATATATGCTATGGAATATACAGGAAAACAAACACCAATCAGCCTGATATAATTTTACAAGATTTTTCTGGAAAAAAATGTGTTTACTCACTGTGGTAATATAGGCAATTGATGCAAGTATTTCAGTCCAGTTGCTCAACAAACGTATTAAATAAACGAACCAGTAATTGAAATTCATAACTTACGACATCTCAAAACTCAGACAATCTCAACTGTTATTACTACACGAAAATTAATAGAAAATTATGAAAATGTGTGCTTCTCGAGTTTAACCAAAATACAAAAGATTGCACACGTGTATACTTCTCACGTCCTCAGTATAACAAGTTATAGATATTGACTACACATCCTCATATATTCTCACAACCTCTACTCATCTTTCGTCTTCATATTTTGACACTTTTTCTTTGTGTTTACTGAACTTTATACATGTGAATTCTAAATTTTTAGAGATTTCATTAAATCCGTTTACGCATTTGAACCGTACAGAAATGATAAATATGCATACACAAATACATTTTATGATTAAACTAATATAAACAAATATCATCAAAAGTATGAAAAATGATAATCCGAATGTCAGTTAAGTATCTAATCAATGGTTGCAACAATCATGATCAGATGACATGCAGCCTCTTGAGTAATCATTCAAGGAGACATCGTGTCTTCCCTTATGTTTTGTCTGTCACGAATACCACTTCCGTGCGAATTAAACTGTAATAACTATGGATACAAAGTATATAGTGTTTACTCGCCTATTCTACATTTATGATATCAAACTCACCTACTACGACATTCGCCATCGTAAGCATGATGTTGATCGTCTGTATTTTCCCAGATCCGAAGGAAGTAGAGGATTAGTTCAACTATAACAGTTTTACAAAACAACAACAATTGGTCTTCAACGATACCTGGAAAATATAGAAGACTGGATGATGAACTGTAACAAAGAACATGAACATAAATTGTTGTGGAGAAAATATGATACCCTCGGTAACACAAATGAATTAAGCAAGACGCATTAAATAACGAATTCAATTTAAGTCAGAAGATGTCCGTTGGAGTCAGTCGACGAGAATTTCAAATGACGTTACCACGAATAGCCTAAGCAAGACATAATAGGGGCGAGTTATAAATTAAATAAAGCCAAAAATTCAAAAGGAAATTTCGAGTAGATGAATAAGTGAAATAAACCATGATACACATACTTCAGTGGCAAATAACTTAAAAGAAATCAAATGCAATGTACCAAATGCTGGCAAAGGATGACAAGATAAGGTTCTTGGTGGTCAATACTCTGTCCATACGAGACAAGATGATCTAGACAAACCCCAAATCCGTCAGTGGTTATGTAGAGCTGGGTTAAAAGCTGAAACAGAAGATTCTATTCTTACTGCACAGGACCAATGCTTGCTAGCTAGAAATTACTAAACATGCATACTGAAAAATTGTGTTAACCGTAAATGCAGATATTGAGATCAATATTCAGAAATAATTGACCATCTTGCAACGGGATGTTTAGTGCTAGGACACAGAATATAAAGCATGGCATTATAGTTTGGGCTAATATATGCACTGGAGAATCTGCAACTTTTACGCGAAGGAAACTGCACGAAACTAGTATGAACACCACCCAGACCACTTTACAGAGATAGTACCTGTAAGAATTTTATGGAACTTTACAATACACAGAGACAGAACAATGAAATCTAATCGGCCAGACATCATGGTCAAAGACCACAAAAACAGAATGTGCTTTCTTATTGACATGGCACTTCTTGCAGATTGTAATGTATCTTTGATGATCTTCAAAACCTATCCAAATACAAAGATCTCGAACTAGAAATTTCAAAGCTGCGGCATATGAGAACATCAATAATTTCAGTTGTAGTTGGGGCCCTTGGTTTGATTAAAAATGCTTTCGATAGACTCGTTAAGGGGATTCCTGGTAGACCATAACTTCAAGACATGTAAGGAATTTTATTTACAAGTACAGCAAAAAAATCCTCCCCAAAACTTACGAAGAGCGTATCTGTAAAATGTATGTGAACTTAGAGTGTATTTAAATTTTTAGAAAAATCCTCAGTGGAAAATGTCATGATGCCATTTCTGACCTCAGCTTTGTGGCTGAGGCCCGGAAGGAAATGAGTATACAACAAAAATCAAAGGAAATAATTATAATACAATTTTAATAACCTGCCACAATACTGCGCATATTCTTCTGCAATTTCAGTGTCTGGTGTATATGCGACTGCCATATAAAGGTTATTTTGGGTGTTGCATATGTAAACCCAAGCAGAGCGATTTGGTGCGCTGAGCTATATTATTATTATTATTAATAATAATAATAATAATAATAATAATAATAATAATCTCCGTTTCTTAATTAGCAACCCGTAATAGTTTGCCTGTCCCCTGCCCACAAATTTAGAATTCGTGTCCCCTGCCCGAAAATGATTGGTATAATAGAAGCGGACAGAGAAAATATCTAATCAGTTTTTTTTTTCATTTCTGCCTAGCTACATTCTATACTGAGTTGAAGCTGTACTTTTGTTTCCAGAAAGAAAAAATGAACACAACCCATGGGATTTCCACTGGTCCCGCCCTATATAATAGATGACAAAAAGCTATTTGAAAAAAATTATAGTGCAATATGCAGTATATGCGGTATATTACCGCATGGCTATTTACTTAATGTTTGAATTTTACCTAATTTAAAATGTAAGGAAACCATGTCAAATGCCAATCTATCAACAGTAGAATTTCAACAAGTCCTGTTCATATGTCAATTAGGAAAACAGCCAGGAAATACATCCATCTCATCGACGACATACTATTTTATTTCAATAGCACTGAAAATCAGTGTTTTTGTATCTTTTATGTATAAATATGGTCGTTTCAACAATATGCATGTTAAAAGTAATCATTATTTTTCAAACTTTCTTACTGAAATCTTGTAGATATTATTATTTTGGTCAGGCCCCAAATATCATTCTCTTTTCAGTGGTTAGTGTATATAACTTTTAAGAATGCCTGTGTTTGTGATTGATTCTAGATTTAAACATGGCACCAAATAAGCCATATACTCAACGTATGCAGCGATTTCAAAATGTAAATATTAGTAAAAAAAAAGAAAATAAAAAAGAAAAAAGAAAACAAGTCATTTGCGTAATTCCTGGAAATGTGTATGAAAATGATCCAATTGTTAAAATGGCATTTGTTACCGAAGTGGATAATCTGCAACCGCGTAGACAAGGTGAAGTTAGTTGCGACCAAGACATTACTTGGGAATTATCAGTGTTAATTACGTATTGACAAATATGACAACCAGATTGGTTAATATTGATATATTGCCTCTTCCCAAATAAATGAAAAATAACATACATGGTCGTTAATTAGTGTGATACACTAATTAAAACTAATGAGAAAGTATCGTTTTTAAGACACATGGTGACAAGAGAGGGAAAGTGAATATTTGATTACAACATCTATTAAAAATTTCCTTTTATTTGCTTGTTATTTGTTCAGCTTACATTAATCCCGTTCGAGTCGAAATCGAGAGAAGTATGAGAGGAATAGAGTCTTGTCTGTCTTTCAGTCAAAAATGGTTCATATATCTTGAATGTTCTTCTTTTGATGCCTGTGTGATCTTGGCTAGCCACAATTTTAGTTAATATTTGTCTCTTTACTAACTACCCAATCAATGTTCTGCTATCCATTCACGCAATCTCCATAGGTAAGTTGCTCGTTCTTTTCCTCTGCTTCTTTTGCTTTCAATATGTCCTGTGATTCTCAAATTCCAAAAGACCTCTTTCCTGTTTATATCCCCTAAAAAAATTTCCAGATTTCACCGTCATATAAAACGATTTATAATACATGACTGTTCAGTATACTTTCATTTCCACCTAACAAAGATTTCGCATTTCTTTATACTTTGCTTAGCATATAGAAAATATATTTCATTATTCCAATGTGCATTCTTTGTCTGTATCACATTTTTGTCATCTTTTATGATATTTCCAGATATTTGAACTTCTATACTTTGTTTATTTTAACGCCTCCAATTCTTAGCGTGCACCGTGAGCTGTCCTTCTTTCAAACACTAATATATTCTGCTTTCTTACAACAGCTGGTTGCTTCAATCTTCGCACTTTCTCGATTAGCACATCTTGTAGTTTCTTCAGTTTTCTTTCTCTGTCTGCTATCGAAACGGTTTCATTGACAAACGATATTATGTATGTACCCACAGGCAAGAAATCTTATTCGAACTTCTAGTTCTCATAGAATATACACACCGTATAAGTTAAACATCTCGCAGATAAATCCTTGTTTTAATCCCATTTCATTTTTCTGTACGTGCTAAATTCATTTTCTATCCGTATGCAGGCACTCTCGTCCCAGTAAATCTGATTATAATAATTTCTTAGATTATTCAGTATCTGTCTATATTTCTGAGATGAGGTATCATGTAGAATTAACAGGAGATAACTGATAACTGACATCCATTAAACGTGGAACTAGAACAGTCGACCCCAGTAAGCGAAATAATGGGTTCAGTTCGACATTCTAATCACCTGAAGAAGGCCGAAGCATACAACAGCCGAAACGTTGTGATAATTAGTGCAACAAAGATGAGGACAATAGTCCTAATAATGTAAATTGTGTTCTTAGATTATTTTAAATCATTACACATAAAGCAAGGCGATAATGTCACTAAGACAAAGGGATTACGGAGAGTGAAAGAGAAGGGGAAATTTTTTCAAGAAAACAAAATATGGCGATTGGTATTGTACTTAAATTTTTAAAGATTCTAGATTGTCAGGGAAGAAAAAACCTGGAAACGAATTCTACAGGCGAGAAGGGAAACTATTATAAATGAACATACGTTTAAATTTATCTAGTTCAACAGTAACACGATGAGACATAACTACCAATCTAGTACTACGCTTAAATGCATGCAGTCGCGACACCAACGATGAAGGTTCATCAGAAGAATTGCCCCGAAAATAATTGTATAAAATCCAGAGAAAATCCATGCAACGGCGGTGCGAAAATGATTGAAGTTGAGAACTGGGATTACATTACAGAGAATTCTTTGGAATTATGTCAAGTATCTTGAGGTATATAGTAGAAGTACTAGACCAGATATGGTAGCAATATTCAACTGTTGGACGAATGAAAGATTTATGAATGTTCCAGATGAATTCTGACAATAAGAATTGTTTAACACGAATTTGTTTAGCAGTAAACCGAGCAATTGATTCAATATAATCATTTTCAATCATGTTAGTGGAAAACGTCAACCCAAGAAGGCGCAAATATTTACTCTCTCGGAGGTTAACATCAGACATATTGAGGGAAGACAGAAAATATTCTCTATGGCAATTAAATGAAAGTAGTTATGTTTTGGGAGCATTAATGTTTACAAGCCAATCCTTGTCCTAATTAACCATTCATTGGAAGTCATTTTCGATAGCAGCTGCCAGTTTTAGGTTGTCGATTTGCTCGCAGTTCAAATATATCTTTGTTTCGTACATTATCTTGTATGTTAGATTTTTAAAATGCCGACTCTAACAGTTACACCTAATGTGAGCCCTTGGGTTGCCATGAAATCCCAAATTATCGTATTCACTCATTTAGCATATATATTGTTTCCCGGTTAATAGGAGCTTATTGCCACACCCCGCTGAGAAATATAATATAGATTATTTTTTTATCGTATTGTATCCAGCAAAGTTGATTTAGTTTTATCAGCTACCCGGGTGTGCCCCTTTCGTTAAAGCTAAATTGCTATGGAAATATGTTGCCTTGGAGACGGATCCCGAGGCACCAAGCATCAGTTAATTATTCTTGACTCCCAGCACCGAAAAGGTAGATTATTCCGTTGCTATTTATGAAATTTATAATTCTTTCGCGAATTGACTGTCAATATAAAAGGGAAATTTACATCAACTCGTATAATGTATACTTGATTGATGTTGTGCAATCGAAGATATCAAACTTTAATATATATATATATATATATATATATATATATATATATATATATATATATATTATTAAAAGATATCAAACTTTAATATATATATATATATATATATATATATATATATATAGATAGATAGATAGATAGATAGATAGATAGATAGATTTATGCTCTACTTTTGTATCGAGCACTATTTTTCAAAATAATAACTAAAATACTAAGGGACTTTGGATTACCTAACCAGTTTCTTCCTATTTTCTATATATTTTATTATATATATATATATATATATATATATATATATATATATATATATATATATATATATCCGTTGCGATGTGAACGAAAGTAATATATAAATCCCAACGTTCAAAGCATTAATCAAAAAGAGGGCTCGATACTGATAGTAGATGATAATTATTTCTTTATTTTAAATTTATCATATAGACAAAACCATTTTACTCACTACAAAGATGCAACTTTTTTTCAGTCCATTTCAACTGCATTTCGACGGGTGAGAATCGAAAATCGAAGTGCAGTTGAAATGCACTGAATATATATATATATATATATATATATATATATATATATATCCGTATCACTCCATGGAAAAATGTAAAACCACTAAGACAAGTAATCAGGAGCGTAGTAGATACCGATTGACACTGTAGTTAAATGTATGCAGATTAAAGTGGGCTGGAAAACACTGAACAAGCGCGAAATGAAACAGCATGGTGTAAATTGCAGAGATCTCGGCACCATTCTTTAATGCGTTTAAATTCAAAAGGCATATGTATCATAGCGAAGAGCTCATTTGAAAAATTACCTTGAAAGTATTGATAGAAATCACAGAATGTTAATCTTACTGCGGTGACTGAAGCTGTGAGGCCAGATCAGGACCAATAATATTGCAGATTCTTCTTTGAATTTTGTCTAGGAGCTCAAAGTAAATAGCAAGAGCACCGAATCGGAAGAGGTATCAATATTCTAACCATAGGTGAATGGTAGATTTACAGATGTAAGAGAAAAATTTTCTCACATGTCACAGTGAAGCAAATTTCTAAGCAGCTGTCCTGGTAATGGCTTTAATATAATGCATTATATATATATATATATATATATATGTTATGAAATGGACAATGTCCGACAATTATTTTTAAATACATTCTTTTTTTTTATTTAATTATTGAAATAAATTAAACTTTATAGATACAAATATTTAAGTAATTTAAATTTCTCGAACATTTTATGTTTATACATTATTTTTATAGATACAAATATTTAAATAAATGCTCTGTTCATACTAGAGAGTATTAACAACATTTACCGACCTGAATGTCCTAGAAAATATGCGTCCTCTGACAGGAATCGAACCAGTATCCTATACGGAACCGTCATATAACCAGACGTGCTTTTACCGATTCTGCCACAGAGGAGTGCTTCGGTAAATTTACTGTTTTCATGGAAAGTTGTAGTTTAAAAACAGTTTATTATGAACAGAGAATCTCTCTCTCTCTCTCTCTCTCTCTCTATATATATATATATATATATATATATATATATATATATATATATATATATATATATATATATATATATATAGTATATCACATGTTTGATACACGCTTAGGCTATCATGTATTTTTCACACACACACACACACACACACACACATATATATATATATATATATATATATATATATGTATATATATCTTACACACACATATATATATGTGTGTGTGTGTGTGTA
>CAHIKZ030005400.1:2052500-2055000 GCA_903632075.3 Acanthosepion pharaonis
CGTATATTTCTAAATCTCATCAAGAAACATTTCCCCAACACTGAAACTAACTCACTTAGTAAAATATTTAATCCTAATACCTTTAAGTTAAGCTATAGCTGTGCAGATGACCCAGAGAAAATAATTAAAAAACATAACAACAGTTTTTAACAAATATAGGGACTCAAAAAGCTTGATTACTCACCAGGTTGCAAACAGCAATACTAAGTATAATAATACGAATAACAACTTATGTAATTGTAGGAATCCTAATAATTGTCCACTAAAAATAATTGTATGACTAGTTCTGTAGTTTATCTTAGTACAATCTTAACACTAGAAAATCCAAATATAAAAAAAGATTTACATTGGTAGCACCATGAAACCATTCAAGGAACGCTAGCGGGGGCATATGCAAACTTTTAATAACAGTAACTATGAGTACATGACTTCATTATCCAAGTATTTTTGGAGTCTAAAAGAAAAGAATAAAACACCTACAGTTAAATGGAAATTGATTAAGAAAGCCCGGACATGTATATAAAGGGCCGTGTAGATGTTTCTTGTCTCGTCACTTTTTTGTGTGTGTATATATCTAAATATGTCTGGGTGCTTATGTATTATAATCTGATTGTGTTTGTATTGTTTTACGCGAGAGGTTAGCACCCCACTCACATACTCGGGATTAAAATGTATTCATTTTGTCGGGAAGACCAGCGGATATTCTAAAGTAATTCAAAGAAGAAATAAATTGAATAACATGTATTTTTTTCTTTTCTCCTCAGTATTTTTTTTTTATTTTAAACTTAATAGAGATTATATTTAGATTTTAAAATTGACAATTTTTTACTTTTAATATCAAATTTTATCATATAATTTAATACTTATTGATTAAAATAAATTCTATTTTAGTATAACCCCAATTTAAAAGCACTTCATAGCTATTATAACCTTACATCGTTGTCAAGTTTTTTGAATTCTCCTATACTTGTGTTTTGATTGGTCATTCTAGCTTTTGTAACAGCGTTTTCACTTTGCGAAGGATCGTTAATTAATTCGAAACTTTTAAAACCATTTATTCAACATCATTACTTGATAAGACACCGGAGGTGTCGAAACAAAATGGCTATTTTTGTAGCGATTTTATAATATTTAAATTGTTTAAATAAATAATTATATCTGCTCTACTCTGCTTTGTGCACTCTTTTAAGTATAGTAATTGTTGGTTTTTGGAATTCATTCCGTATATACCAATCATATACTTGTGTGTATATATATATATATATATATATATATATATATATATATATATATATATATATATATCAGTTGTATAGATATTAGTTTGTGAGCCTGGTTTTTCTGTTTTATGATCATGAGAAAAACTGGTCTGCTGATCGCAAAAGGGTGGAACCCAGAGTTACAAACTAATATCCCTACAAATGAATATGTTAGCTCTATTACATATATGGAGCAGTTGCCACTAAGTATCGCGAATATTATATATATATATATATATATATATATATATATTGGGTATTTGTACAGCAACACCTTTTTAAACAATTTTCCTTAAAAACGAATAAAAAGACTTCGGTTCAGTTATTTAAGTTTTATTATATTCTTATGAATTTTTATTTCTTTCTAAAGATAAATTATCTGAATGTTGGGTATGTCCGCGACTTTTCGGCTTTACTTTTAGGCTTAATCAAGGATGATTTTAGTTTTAACAGAATTATGGATTTTTTTATGTATGTATCTAGAGTTATGGGGATGTAATAAAAAGCATTTTTAAAAGAAAAGAAAAGCCAACACTCAATAACATCAGCTATACACGCCCAGAATACGCTTAACATTTTTATAAAATAAAATATTCTTACAACTCTAGATATATATAAAATAACCCATACATTCAGTTAAAAGTTAAAATAAGACCATGCTTGAAAATAGCTAAAAGAATAGCCGAAAGCGCTCGGACATACACAGCATTCGGACAATTTTAAATAATTTATAGAAAAGAACTAAAATAAGAATAAATATGAAGAAATGTGACTGCAATAACTTGTCAGAAGTTTTGTTTTTAACAAAATGTGTTATATTAGCAGCTGACAGGTTGCTCTTCAGCTTGTCTTTGTATCTAAGCCATGGGCGTCCTACATTGCTATAGCTCTGATCAAAGTGGCTGTACATTAGGATCTTGGGTACCCTGTCATCAGACATTCTCAAGATATTACCAGTCCACCGCAAATGAGAATGTATGAAGAAAGTCTCGATTCCTCCAATATTACACCTGTTAAACAGGTCTACATTGGATGTTCTGTTTTGAAGGCAAACTCCACAGATGACACGCAGACAACAACTATGTAAAACATCCAGCTGGCGTATATGATACTTGTATAGAGTCGACGACTCTGAGCCGTACAAAAGGATGGCAAGTACAACAGCTCTGTAAACCCGAATTATCGTATCCAGTCGGATACCCGCTCATCCCACAACCGATGGCGGAGTTTGCCGAAATCAC
>CAHIKZ030005400.1:2057500-2062500 GCA_903632075.3 Acanthosepion pharaonis
TGTATCTTTATTTGGCAAATTTAAAGTCGGTTATGGTTGGGTGGGGGTTATGTTTTCTGTCTAGCTACATTGACTTGCTTTCAAGCTGTCAAGTTATTATTGTCTAATTTATTTAATCTTATTAAGTTTTACGCCTCAATATATTTAGCATTTATTTATTTCTTTATTTTCTTTTTAAAACTACATCGAGATTTTCTTAAAGGGGTATTCAAATATGAATAAGTCATATTTTTTATAATTATATTTTTATTTATGCATATCTAAAATAATATATTTATTTAATTTACTGATATACATATACATATATGCAAACAAAGATAGATTGATAAAAATAGGTGAGAGGAATAGATATAAAAAATTGAGAATAAGATAACAATAGCTCGAGATAGATAGATAGATAGATAGATATTTCAACAAGGTACCTTGGTTCTAATGACACTACATCAAACAGATTCCAACACTTGTTCCTTCCTTTCACTCCTACTCGCTTCTCAACTCCTCCTCTCTCTTAACCATGTAATTCCTCTTCTTTATGCACACACAGGAATATATATATATATATATATATATATATATATATATATTAAAAAAAGAAGAGGGGGTGCCGCAAACGTTTTTGGTTGTAATGTGGATTTATTGAGAAAAATATTATACTTTGTTTTACATAATAGAAAGAAAATTCGGATTGTAACACACACAAACAGAATGTCTCATATCGAGAATATTCCACATTGAACATGAAGAAAAATTAATTATTTTTAATAATATGTAAAAATCTCCACTTTCACCTGAAGACGGTTTGAGACCAGACCAGAAACACGTGTCGTGAAATTATGTAAAACAAAGTATAATATTTTTCTCAATAAATCCACATTACAAACCAAAAACGTTTGCGGCACCCTCTTCTTTTTAATATACATACTTTTCTCTCGTTGGAACCACTATTATAATTGATTATTATATATATATATATATATATATATATATATATATATATATATATATATATATATATATATATATATATATATATATATATATATATATATATATATATATATATATATATATATATATATATATATATATATATATATATATATATATATATATATATATATATATTAAAAAATATAATTCTTCAGTCTTATTCGAAGCCGGTATCTACATGAAAGAGGCTGCTGATCTTGAAATTGGTCTTTAAATTGCTTACTTGATTTGTTTTATTTTTTGTTAATCCGTATATGTAACCACGATGGAAGCACGGTGGAGTAATGGATAGCGGTTCGGTTTGAGAAATCGGAGAGCCGAGTTCTAATTCCAGTCGAAATCCTTAAATTCTTCTACCTACTCATAACCTAAGGAAAGATAATAATCCAGCTGGATTACATAGCAGGAGAGATTGCGCCTTATATAATTGATTGGAAAACTTTGGAATAAAACCAGCCCGTGACTGCAGTTGTTATGTTTAATCTACAACCTATGGTGGTTATTGGATACATGATCCTGATTACAATTAGAGCAAGTCATGTGACATCGTTACATAGTATATATATGAATTAATACATTATTAAGTCTTTCTTTGTTTATAAGTATTCACTATTAATTCAAGTAGGTACGACATTATGGTTTAAAATCTTCACTCTCGTAGAAAGACGCAAGACTAATCATATATATATACGAAAAACAAACAAAAAAAAAACTTCGTTACCGACGTGTTTTTCTTTTTCGTTTCTCTATGAGGTTGAGGAATAATCTATGGCGTTGTGATATTTAAAAGTTTCGAAAACTTACCGATATTTTTACATCTTTAGATATGTACTTGTTGCTAAATGAAATTTATACATTAGCCTTTTAATAAAATGCATCAGAAAAAGAAACGAACGCGTCAGTAAATAATTGTTTTCTTTTGTTTTTTATTCATATTTTTAAAGTTATATTTTTTAGTTATATCTGAATTTTTACAGAGACATACACACACACACATATATATATACATATATATATATATATATATATATATATATGAAGAAATATAGTCGTAATTTATGGGATAAAGTGCTCAATATCAGAGATAGAGTGTGTAGATATAAAATTGAACATAGAAGTCAACACTTAGAGGCGACAGTCTGTTTCCTGCTAGACGCAATCGTCAGGCCACGGTATTTATATATATATATATATATATATATATATATATATATATATATATATATATATATATATATATATCAGTTTACCCTGAAGATCCGTTTTGGTAGGGTTTCCTGGCTCTTTAGGATTTATTCTATTTTTTCCCGCTCTACTTAGCGTATTAAGCACTCTACGATTTAGACTTTCTACTCGTTTGTTTTGTTGTTTTTTTTTTTTCTTTGGACGAAAGACTTAAGGCATTGGACGATTTGTTTCACCCTGATCTGTTGATTTCCAATTTTTCCTCGTGTAACGATTTGTTTTTGACATATCTACAAGTTGAGCAAGTCGAGGTATTACTATTAGTATATATATATATATATATATATATATATAGAGAGAGACAGAGACAGAGATAGAGACAGATAGAGAGAGACAGATAGATAGATAGATAGATAGATATGTGTGCATGTATGATTTTAATTTAAAATTTTAAGATTTAAATGTTAAGTAGATATTTTCATATTAAAAATTAAAAATATATCATTCATAATATAATTTTGATATAATAAAATGGAATACTTAACAATTACACTTAAGTAATTCTTTTGTATATATAAATATCAAAATATGAATTTATGGTGTGCTATATGTATGGATTAAAGTGTTAGTATCAGTGATAAACCTTATGTAAATATAAAAGTGAACATTGGTGTCAAGATTCACCAGCGACAGTCTGTTCCATGCTTAAACGCAATTTCAACGCAATATATATATCTATATATATATATATATATATATATATATATATATATATATATATATATATATATATATATATATATATATATATATATATATATATATATATATATATATATATATATATATATATATATATATATATATATATATATATATATATATATATATATATACTAGTAGTAGAGCCTGGCGTTGCCTGGGGATGTAACAGTAAGAGATAGATCAAGTATCGACCATTATAAAGACTGAAAAATAAAATTGACAAAGATTATTGTTTAAGGTTGACGGACACGCATGTGTTAATTAGTTTTTTTTTTCTTTTTTTTTTACGAATTGGTCAAACCCAAATTCAAACAAAAACATTGTTTACAATCGTTATGAGTCTATGATTGGTGAATAGAATTTTATTATAAACAATTGTCTTGTAAATGGAATTTTTAAAGCATTCTGAATGCAAAAATAAAGAAAAAATGTGCAAGTCAATAAGAAACACTACCTGCCAAAAAAATGAAGTTTTGTTGAAATCGGTTGAAAAATGTAGGTAGCCTTTCTCTGTAATCTTTTTACAATTTATGATTTTACTTATTGAATACAGTAAAAAAAATTGCATATTTTGCTTGTGGTGATTCATAATTAGAATTCTGATTTGAATATATTTTCCACTCGTTGTTTCTAATACAAAAAATATTAACTTTATTTGGGTTTATTAATTTATTACAAGTACTGTGTTCTTTCCTTAATAATTATCATCTTCGAAATATTGTTGTTTTTTTTGTCTATCAGATTTCTTACGTTGGCATTTTTAAATTATTTCTTAATACTTTCTTTTTAAATATTGAATTAATTTCAAATAGAACCAATGCCTTTATTGATCTGCCTTGTAACAAATTGCAAAGGGAATTGTAAAACGGCCCTAAAAGTACGTGGAATTATCTTTTCCCTAAAGATAAAGAATTATCCGATTTTTCGATTCGTACAATCAGTAGAGATCGTTAGATTATTGTTTAGGTTGACGGACACGCATGTCTTATTTTTTTTTTTTTTTTACGAATTGGTCAAACTCAAACAAAAACATTGTTTTCAATATCGTTATGATGAGTCCCCCCGATTGAATAGAATTAGAATTTTATTATAAACAATTGTCTTGTAAATGGAATTTTTAGAGCATTCTGAATGTATAAATAAAGAAAAAAGTGTGCAAGACAATAAGAAATACTACCTGGCAAAAAAAAAAATGGATGTTTGTTTTATCGGCTGAAAAATGTAAGAAATCCGATCCCATATATAAAGGAACACACACACACACAACCTGTTTTTTTTAACCTAAGTCACTCCACGGAATCGCTAAAACATAGAGCAAAATCTGATGAAAAAGACGCCAAAGTTTATGAAAACAAAATTTTATCGTCAAAATGCTTATGTTTTTATGAAGAGGATAGACTAAATTTTTTTTTAATTATTTTTTAAAATTTTTTCATCTTTTTAGAATATTCTAAATTTTGATTTAAAAAACCTTGTTTCTCTTTGTCGCAACAAGGGGTAGTAAATAACATAGATAATTTTTAGCGCGTTTTTTGTATTTACACACATTAATTTGGAAAATCTTGCAAAATTAAAATTATTGTCAGATGTTAATGAAACTTTCCGAAACTATTCACAGATGAGCAAAATTATTATAAATATGTTTTTTTTATTAAAGTCATGGCAGAAATATTTTTTTTTATATTTATTAACGCCCCCATAACTAATTTTATGAAAAACTCCAGAAATTTAAGACCATCGGTTTTAGTGATTACAATAGTTAAAGGCACAAGGCTTTGAAGAATGCAAATCATGTTTTTTTTTTTTTGGCCAACGTGCCTGAAAATCAGCTGTGAATTGTAACATACAAAATTCAATAAAACAAATATATTATTTAGTTTCAAATGCTTTTATTTGTTTTAATTTGTTTTTATGAATATAGACAATATTTTCTGAAAGCAAAAATTTTTTTCAATGAAAATTGAATTTTAATACAATTATTTCTTATTTCTTTTAAATTGAATTTTTAAAAATATTTTAACATTAGTTAAAAGCAACATCAACCTTTCAAAATGTCCGTG
>CAHIKZ030005400.1:2070000-2125000 GCA_903632075.3 Acanthosepion pharaonis
CAACCACATATATACATGTATGTACAAATACATGACATATATACATATATATATATATATATACATACATCTACATACATCTACATATACATACACATATACATATATATATCTATATAAAATTAAAATTTAAAATTTAAATAAGTAAAATTTCAAACATTTAGTAAAAAAATATATATATATATATATAATATATATATATATGAAGGATCACATAAACAATGATACATATAAAGATAAACATAATAGTCATTCCATTAAAATGTCATTTGGATATGTAAGATGGAACTGATAAGTGACAACATGTTTAAAAAACAGTGTTCATGTTTTGAATCGTTAATGTCTACATTTAGAGAATATCACATTAAGAAGATTCATAGCTCATCTCGATTCTTATCTTTGATAATGAAGAGCCATGCACAGATCACATATCGCGGAAGTTATTAGGTGTTCTGGCTCTTGATAGGTATCTCCATTTCAAAATTGGGTTTAATCCCTTATCCACCAGTTCCCAGTAGTGTTTTGATAAAGTCTGTCAACTGAGGCCGCTATATCTAAATGAGCGTCTATGGTTGTATAACGCTGCTTCCAATTGACGGATATACCTATGTATCTTTTTTTTTCTCGTTTTATATTTTCCTCGGGAAGGATAGTTGCCTCGTATATTACATTTTCATACTTCATTTAAATTGGACAATGGTCTTTATACAATTGCAGGTAGGGTTACTAGATTTTCCATTACTGTGGTAGTTTCTTAAGTATTCTGCAATTATGAGAAGATATGATTTTCTACATATTTCTAACGCATGAGTAACTAATTTTTAGAGTTTTCCTATTGAAAAATTTTACGTAGTGGATGATGGAAATGTTTATCAATTAATTTCAGAAAGAAACTTCCTATATCAATGCTAGAGAGTCTGCAATATGGTGGGTTGAACCATATTACCTTCCTCTTTCTGTTCTTAGTTTTGTTATTATTCTGATTTACAAGTTCTCCGTTAAAGCAATTAATTCTTGTATAAAACAACTATTTTTGAGGCCTGATTGTATATAAATTTATTATCATTTGATTTTTTGGCTAGAATATAGCCTATTTATTCTCGTATTCACAGTTTTGGGGAAGTGATCTATCACATGTTTAGTGGACTTTGATGTATAGGGGTATTTAATCAATTGATTTAAAAATTATCCGATAGATTGGTAATATCCAAAAAGTTGACTATTTTCAGGTTGGAAGAAATTTCAATTTTAAGGAAGGTATTTGAAGGGACCTAATTATCTTCTTATGTAAGCTGGAAGTCAAGGACCATTGCTATTTGGGACAATGATTAAGACGTCATCTATGAATTCCGACTTGGTTATGGTTAACTACTCTACTCAAGGGTATACATATACATGTATATGTTATTGTGTGTATTCGGTTGAGCTTTTGAACATAGAAATATAGGTCCTTGCTGGATTAGATAATCATTATATTTATCTTTATATATTTATATTTCAACCTGTAATATTAGATTTGTCAAATTTTTCAATTATAAAAAGCGGCCCTTTAAGTAGCAATTTTTTTTTCCTTCGTCCCATCTTTCCCTCCCTCTTATTCTAACATTAGATTGTCTATGATGTATGTCACCACAGAAATGTATCTTTATGCATTAGACATTTTTTTTCTCTTAATTAAACCCTTCCACCCATCTCTCCTAAAATTCTCTCTGTTAAGGTTTAATCTCCTCTTCCTCCTCTTACACTCTCTCTAAATTCTGTTTTTATTTCCTGGTTGTTTTTTTTTTCTGTTTTCTTTTTTGAATTTGTAGGTCTGATGAATTGGATCGTATTTACGATTCAATGGAATAAATTATGACCATGGAATATTAGTGTTTAAAGCCTTTTATTATATCCTTACTCTATCCTGGACATTGAGTTCTACCTGGATTCTTCCTCTTGAATTTTTATTCTAAAAAATATACATGTATGGGTATTTATATATCTTGCATATGTATATATTTTCCACTAATATTATCTATCTATCTCTCTCTCTCTCTCTCTCTCTCTATATATATATATATATATATATATATATATATATATAAAAAATCACCTTTCAGCTGCACAGACTCCGACCACTACTATAAATCATACTTTTGCGCAATTGACAGGCGATCGGCAGCTGTAATGCCAAAATGAGAACCTTTATTATCGCAGGGAAGGCTAAGACAAAAATAAAATATGGACGATGTGTGCACACAATGCGGACACCGATCAATCTCACCCGAGGGAATAAAGTTTCCTATTTTTGCATTACAGCTGCCGACCGCCTGATAATTGCATCAAAACATGAAAGTTATAATAGTGGTCGGACTCTTTACATCTGTAAGGTGATTCTTCAATTAGAAAAGCTCTGCCATTTTATATGGTGTTGAGCACTTTTACTTTCAGGTGTGCATTCATAGCAAACGCTTTTAAAGATCTTCATATAAATATGTATATATATATATATATGAATATGTATATATATATATATATGAATGTATTTAAATAAAAAGAAAGAACAGTAAGATATATAAGTTCTTATATATTTTTATTTTTTAAAATAGTGCTCAATGTAAATTTACAGAGCATTAATATTATAAGTTAATTGATTTAAAATTAATTGATTTAAAATATGTTTTTTCCGCTACACAGTTCTAACCATGTTTCAAAAATGGAAGCTAAAAGCCAAGAATTTAATTTTGCAATTAAATTAAAGACATTAGTTCCATTTCATCCTCAAGCGAATAATTCGCTTGAGGATGAAATGGAACTAATGTCTTTACGTTTTGGTAGCGGGTAGGGATGTATTTTTCAATGAAATCTGACATCTGTTAAATGCATGCCGTCTGGATTTTTAAAAATTTTATTGTTAACGGCAAAAAATCTTACGGCATTTTTTTCTATTTGTATATTTAAAGATTTCTGGGGGGTGTTTAGGTTACAATACGTTTCATTTAACTACGATTTGAAAAATATTTTCACTTTTAATTTTTAATATACTATATTTCTTTTAAGAACAAGTAAATGTATTAGAATCCCTTAGTATGTAGAATTATTTTCACATCAATTAAAGCGGACAAACGCTCGCTGCCCTGTGTGTGTATAATTTCGCTCTACCGAAAATTCATTTTAATCTTTTTTTCGATTTTCTTTAATTGTTTTTTTTTTCTGTTTTTTTTTTAATGTTTAAATTTTATTTTATTGTATTTTTTCTCTTTTTTCTCCCCCTACACGTCCGTGTGTTTGCCTATAGTAACACATTTTGTCCTAATCATTCTAACCTATCTGATGGTCTAGTTAAAAATCCCGTTTCGAAAGAAAAATCAGAAAAAGGGAAAAATTGAATGTCTTTGGCCAGATGTGAATGTGTCTCGTCAGTATTTTCATGATTTAGTGGCCGACTATTCTTGCTTGATAAAATTTCTGAACTTGGAATTGTTTTCGCCAGCATTTTTTCTCCTGTTGTTCTTAATTTTTATTGAAAGCATGCCTCCCAAGCCCACTATTTGGTGAGGGCGGTGGATTGGCCGTTGATCCCTCCCCCACCAGATCGATGCTTGGACTTTAAGGTAAGCTGTACATTCACTTGTTATCATGAGGAAGAAAGCGGACAAACACTCGCTGCCACGTATATATTATGACATTGCAATAAATCCGGATAACCTTATTTTCTTCAATTTCTTTTTAGAATAGACAGTGAGACTTATACTAAGTTAAAACTTAATGTTGCGAAAGGGTAAATGATTGTCAGCCAGGACTCTTTGAAAATCACCTCCCCCTCTCATCGTTCCCTCTGTTTTTGTTGTTGTTGTACGTGTTATATGTAATAGGAGTAGGTAGGCTTTCCTACTGCACGGTCAATACTCCTCCCCCTTCTCTTGGACATGAGTAAAGGCTTACGCCTTGTTTCTTGTTTAGGAAGGGGTTTCCGGTGCTCTCTCTCTCTCTCTCTCTCTCTCTCTCTCTCTCTATCTCTCTATCTCTCTCTCTCACTCACTGGCATCTGTATCTCCAGTTGCCTTGATCTATCCACTACTCTTCTCCTCATCCTTTCTTCTATCACTCCTATCTGATCTTGCTCCAAATTTTCTGTAATCCTTTGCGTCCTAGTGGCTTTCCGCCTTGCTTGGGGTGAAACGCTTAAAAAAATATTATATTTAAATATTATTTAAGTAAAATTTATGACAATGACGGCAAAAATAGCTTATTAATTTCACTGATTAAGTAAAATTTTATTTTTTATATAAACCTAGTAATATATTGTTTCTCATGTAAGTACAAAGTACATGGCTTATTCAAAAGCTTACATCTAGAATTTCATATTAATTTCATTTTAGTGTAGGTGTTTTATTGGATTCTTTTAAATGCGTGTAGTATTTAGAGGGAGGTCTTTAGGTTAGAATACGTTTTATTTAATTACAATTTTAAAAGATGTTTAGGCTAGAATTCGTTTTATTTAACTACAATTTTAAATACAACTTAAATACATAAACAAACACCCCCTGTCCGGTTGAAATGGATTTCTCTGTATCCTTGTAAACGTGAATTATGATTTTTGCTGTGTCTTTAAAACCCAGTAATTTTAAAAGTTACTCCAAAATTCGCTTGAGGATAAAATGGAACTAATGTCTTTAATTTAATTACAAAATTAAATTCGAGCTTTAGCTTCCATTTTTGAAACATGGGTAGAACTGTAGCGAAAAAAACATATTTTAAATCAATTAATTTATAATATTAATGCTCTGTAAATTTAAATTGAGCACTATTTTGTAAAATAAAAATATCTATAAGAACACCGGATTATATATCTTACTGTTCTTTCTTTTTATATATATATATATATATATATATATATATATATATATATATATATATATATATATATATAAACTTTGTAAAGAGTTGTAGTGAATAAGATTCCCGGTATTCTTCACGCGTAAAAGTAAAATTAACCGACATCCACTCGCAAACCAAGTGACAAAAGCTCTCAGAAGTCAATATCGAAATGTCATTTATGACATTTTCATTGTCCGTCCAGTCATAATGAAATTGTTTACTAGCTCTGCTTTTCTTGGAGGGCAAATAAATGTACTCAATACCTTTAAACCGATTCTGTCTCTCATTATTTTAAAGGATGAGGTCTCTCTCATATCTAAATTATTTTGTTAGTAGTGACACCACCATTTACCTTTGGGTACTGCTGCAAGGTAACATTTTAAAAATGTATTTTTACCGACAAATATGACGGTTAAGAAATCTCCCTTCTGTTGACAATTGAAGGATTTTCTCGCAACAGCCTTATTTCAGCTGGCTACTTGTCATTCCAGCAGAATTAGATTTTAAATTCCTAAACATGAATGCAAAACTAAGATAGCGATCTGCTGCCCATATTAATATCTCTTGGTGGCAAATAAATCCTTAGTATTATAAGATTTTTTAAAAATCTCTCTCACTGTCATCGAAATCCGATGTGCTTGAAAAGCCCCTTTGCAACAAAGATGACTTCAAAGGGATATTAGGCTTTGATAGCGGTTTATATGACAGAGGCTTTCCACGAAATATGTCTCTCTTTGACAAATCTGTTGCTGCACCTTTGAATAGTTTAAAGCATTTTCACGTCAACATGGACCAAAAATTCAATAAGATTCCCATCGGATTTTACGTTGAATAAAACGTTTTAATTCCTTGGCGTGTTGTCCGATTATGACACGCACATTGTTTTCATTTGCATCCGAATGTATCATATTTCAACAGTCTTCGAATTTTCGATTTCTTATTTGTTTTTTTTTTGTTGTTTTTTTTTTTTTGTTTTCTTTTTTTGTTTTTATTTTGTGAAACAAAATAATTGGTAAGATTTTACAATTTTTCTAATGAAAGGAAATGCATATATGAAGAGTTATCTGTATCGATGTTGCTTTTAATGGAAAGGCTTGCGCAGATGACGGTTAATGGTAATCATTTAATTAATGGTCTCCCCGTCGGCTTTCTGCTGTCTTATCCTATTTAATTATTACGACATGTTTTGTAATGGTTTGCTGGATCAAGTCTGCGAATTTTAAAATGAGTAAAATCTTTGAAAATCGATATTTTCTTGAAAACTGGCGATTCTGCTACAGCGAATATTGCAATTCTTCCTCAGGCTTATGGTGAATAGTTTTTGCTTGAGTATACGTTGAAGGCTGGTCTGGAGTAGATTGAAGTTGGTTAGAGTTAAGTTTGACCAATCACCAAGCAAATCACCCGGAAATGTGAGAAAAACTATTCCATGTCACCCAACTTTCTATCCAATCTTACCTGCTTGAAATCAAAACTGTAGTTGTAAATCAACTAGATCCGTAGTCGTTAAAGGTACAGCCTTCCAAAAGAAGACTCCTCGGTGGAAATTTTCATTACGTTTTCAAGGGAGATAACTCAAAGATAATTTTAATCATATGTAAATAATATATTTTATTACTGAAGTTATTTTATGCACTTGTTTTCTCTGTCGTCCATGAACTTTACAACACAAACACGCTTTGGTATGAACTGAACCAATTTAATGTGTGTTTACTATTTCATTCATAAGCATTTCGTATATTCATCAAAATATGGAAGACAGTGACGGCGTAGAATAAATGGTATGTAAAAGTTTTTATTCACAAAGCGAGCGAAAATAAATGAATAGCAGAAGACAATTGTAATTAAATAGGACAAGGAAAAATATAAACGCAATTATTTATTTAAAAATTATAACATAAATATGTTATAAAATCACTACAAAATAGCCATTTTGTTTACACACCTCTGGTGTCTTATTAAGTGATGATGTTGAATGTAAAATAAAGGTTTTAAAAGGTTCAAATTAATTAACCACCCCACGTAAGTGGAAACGCTGTTACACACACATATATATATATATATATATATATATATATATATATATATATATATATATATATGGCCTGACGATTGCATATAGCATGAAACAGACTGTCGCCTCTAGTGTTAACTTCTATGTTCACTTTTATATTTACATACGGTCTATCTGTGATATCGAACACTTTATCCTATAAATATAGCACATCTTATGATTATATTTCGTCATATATATATATATATATATATATATATATATATATATATATATATATATATATATGCAGTCTTTACTTTCCAGGCTTTGCGTCCTTGTCTGTGACGAAGCATTCTCTCCTCAAAAACCTTCTTCCCAAAGACGAAACGTCGCAAGCCTCTCGTGACTTTATCTCTGCTTGTGGGAAAATGTTTAGACGAATTACATTCCACAGATAGACCAGCTAAAACTTGGCATTTGCCACAACATTCCACGCACGTCCCCTCACTACAAACTTAACCTCTTCAAATCCAGGGTTAACTGTTCTCGTCCTCACATATCGCCATAAAATATGTCTCTTACTCTATAACACTTCACCAAGAGTGGCTCTTGGGCATTGTGCAGAGAGAACATAATTGTAAAATTAATATCAAAAAGATTCTATTACTGGATGTATTATATCAGTCCAGCGTTCATTCATCAATGAAACTTTTTTTCTTTTTCTCCTCTGTTTCTTTTCTTCTTTTTCTTCGCGCTGTTAAACAGTTTCTGGTTCTTTTTCCTTCATTACTTTCAGCATGCGGCAGTAGCATCACCAACAAGGAACTCGTTCCTTTCCCACCATGGGGATCACACATACACGTACACACAAATACAAACACAGACGAGCGCGTGTATATCACACACACACACACACACACACACACACACATACACACACATACGCATACATGCAGACACACAATCTGCTAAAAGTATAGCGAAAAGTTCTTTTTTGACTCAACGAATAATTGTTTGACACTTTTGTGATGCAAACGAATACTCCTTGTCACTTTTGTAATGCTCATTGTAGTAGAGACTTTGTAATCGCACATACAACTATAGTACGCCGTTGAACAATACTGGTATCAGATGCTTTCGAATAGCACTGGCACTAACAGTACTTGCATGATAATACTCGCTCGAATAGTAATCCGTATAGTGATCCGAATAGAGAAATAGTAGAGTGAATACCGTAGAGAATAGCAGTCTATATAGTATTAGATTGTATAGTAACGATCAGTATAGTATAGAGGATAAACTAGAAATAGCGATCGTGTAGTGGTCATTTACTTCCTACATATATGTGTTTCCTCTATGGTCACGTGGTCTACTTCATACAATAATGGGATCGCCTGTGTTTGCTCACTGGCGATTTATATTCAAACTGAAGTGTCGCCAGCGTATATAATGATTTCATAGCGAGATTACTTGGAAATCGCATTGTCTCGGAAGAAATCAGACTAAAATATGCGAATTTTATGGGAATGTTCTCACCTATGTCCGTAGACTATAATACCTATCGATTTCCTACCTATTTATCTACGATGTGCATGAGGAAACATTTTATCGAAACTATTAACTTTAATGCCACAATTTTGTTTTATCACCTCAATTACTGGCAACTAATTACAGACGTTACGATGATAAGCATCGTATAATTTCCAAATTATTTTCAATGATACTGGTCCGCTCATAATTCTTACATGCTTTCATGTGATAACGTATACAACGTAATTCAAATTTGTGTGAAGTTTGAGAAACACTTGATTGTAACAGCATTAAATTTCCGAGAAATGCCTATATGCGTAAAGGTGATTTCTCTTAAAATAAGGATGCCAATCACGTCCCTTACTCTTACTCCCACTCTCTGTAACCCTTTGACTGCTAGCGGTACTCCCGCCTTACTTGGTGTGAAATTCTTGAAAAAAATCATTAATTAATTAATGTTAAACTATTTTTTCTATTTCTCGTTTTCTTTAGTTTTTTGGAATAATCTACTTTACCTTTTCACCCCTTTGCAGAACAATCCATTCTTACACCCACACACATCAAAACTCTAGTTCTGACAAACTCAATTTCTCATTGGCTAACAACCTTAAAAACTAAGTATGCACGTGAAAAATGCCTTTGGCGCTCAAATGTGTTTGAGCCTATTTTTCCTTTCCAGAACCTATGAAAGAAAGAAATTCGAATCAACTTACCAGTCAGAATTCCACACTCAGAGAGATGCCAACCAATTCCACGCCAGTTTAAACTTTGACTTTCCCGCGAGAATTAACCTCTGACTCAACAACCTTTTGGCATAATTAATCTCTCTTTTAAACAAACTTCTCAAAAATTCATTTACTTTACTTGAGAAAGTGAAATATATATTCACTACATATTAGTAATAGTAACAAACAAAACTTTTAACAATTAACAGTTCAAGGTACGTAAATTCGTACAACTTTAGAATATTTTACATAACACTCGTTTACACACACTAACATTGGAACTATAAAATCGAACACTTTTGTACGTTGAACAGCAAACTGTTTAATTCTTACTAAAAATCATCAAAACACTGATTTAAGCATTCAAACATACTCAACAACAAACTACACGTCTTATTACATCAACATACAACAAATCACCAATTCATAACTCATTTGTATATATTTAAATTGTATATAAATTACCGTATTGTTGTGTATTTTGTTTTTGTTTTTAACTCTGTTTTGCATGACCTGTTCTAAATATTCGTTTATTATTTGTTGTGAATGAATGTTAACGAACACGCCACCTAAAAATTCCTTCTGATTTAACCAAACACATTCACTAATTCCCAACAGTTTCGTTTCACAAACTTTACAATATATATTGCGGAATTACACACACTTGGTTTGCTAAGACGCCGTTAAGAGGCGCTGTTAAGACGCCATAAAAACGGGACACTTTCTGCTACTTCCTCTTTTTCCTTTGTTACTTTAAAACACGAGGTAGTAACAAAATTAACAGGGACCTGGTTCTCGTCATGGGAATATCTTTCACCGAGTGAATGAACTATTTCACACATCACATACTATTTCATACAGACACATAATGTTTGCTTTCAAACAAGTATATTTTACGTCTTGTTCATCAATTATTAGCCGCCATATATAAAACCCATGAAAATATCACCTTGTTGAGATTTAATCAATTTCCTTTCACCTCTTCAACTAATGTCACAATGTTTTGTTTACCGCTGTTTTTATTCTAGCTAGAAGCAGATATGCAACAAATTGGTAACTTCCCGACGTTTTATGACACGCAAATAAGCACATAATGCAACAATATTATCAATAAATGAGATGATATTGTGCGAATAATTACTCAGCAGATGTGTATGATCGTTTCTCTGTAACTTGTTTATACTGAATGAGTGAAAAAAATTACTGAGAAGGATATGAATCAGATGACAATCTTGAATCTTCCATAAATTTGCATATCCTATCCTAAAAGATTTTTAAATATTTGTAATGGGGTTTTCTTATTATGTTATAATATTTTGTACATTTCCTGCTAATCTCGAACAGCAGTTCGGAACTCCTCCTCCGAAACGGGGAATTCACATTCTTGCCTATGATGTCTGAATGTTTCTGTTCTAGTTGCCACTCAGGGCGATGTTTTTCTATTTTTCTATCCAACAGTTTCCAACTTGCGTGTACATATCCATTGAAGCCATACAGATACCTATTCAACTGTCACCCCTGGTATCGAGTGAATTGCAGATATCAACCCCAGCTAGAAGATCACCTTCGGTTAATTTCGCACATGGCTTTTCTGAAGTCGGTGTTATCCCCTTTCTTGGCTTTGTTGAAGATGGTTCCAATTGAAGAAATGTCGGCGTGTGGTTATTTGTGTGATCTGCTTGATTTTAGATGGCGGGTGGTCGGATTATGTGTGTGTACAAAATGGTTTGTCATTAGTTTTTATGTTTCTCTTTGGTTGATATGTGCCTTCTCTTTGGTTGAATTTGATATATAGGAAATCTACCTCATTCACGCTAATTTTCATATCTATGTCGAATCGTATAATTTTGAAAATGTTTATGAGTTTTTCGTCGTTTTGTCTATTTTTTTGTTATTGTTTCTTATGATAAGGAGACGCTCGTATTTGTAGAGGTCAATAACTCTAACTAAAATAAGGATAAAATTCTATAAATCTATACACAATAGACGTAATAATCACAATCAACAACAAATAATAAATTACTCGATAATAAAAAATGAGTAAAATAAAGTTCTAAACAAAACTATAAGATAAGCACAAAACTGCATTCGGATCTACAATAATTTTCACTCTATGACTTCTCGAATGATTTGAAACATAACTGTTAAAGCTAACCCAATAGCCGTTAGAATAATATAATAGAACTACACATAAGTCATCATTGAGCAAAATATGTAAATAGCCGAGCCCAAACACAATGCACGTGGTCTGAAGATTGCACTTAAGAATGAAACAAACAGATTAGGTGCATAGCTTAATAATGCTTGAATTATATGTCCGTCACTCCAGATTGAATATTGAGACGAGTACACGAGACTCTGGGTCGCCAAATAGATTGGAGCACATATGTAAAAAGATTTTAAGAATATTTTTTATTTTATTATATATATATATATATATATATATATATATATATATATATATATATATATATATATATATATATATATATATATGGGGGTTGTGTCTGTGATTCTATTAATATTGGTCTATTTTGTTCGATATATATATATATATATATATATATATATATGTATATTTATAAATATATACACATATGTATATATATATATATATATCTCCTCTCACTATCTATATATCTATCTCAATATCTGATTATTTATCCACCAACTTGATTCTCACTCTATGCATCGATTGGATTTTGTTAATATTTATATGGTTCTTCCCCCCTTCATACTCTCTATCTCTCTTTCTCTTCGATCTGATTCTGTTATTATCTATTTATGTCCCCTCCCACAAGAAAAAAAAACTGTTTACAAATTATGAAATGTTTTGAATGATTTTTAAAACTATCATTTAGCAACTGTAGCCATCATTATTCTTAAATGTAACATGTAAACATTTTCATATTTTTATATATATTTTTAAATGTACCATAATCTTCTTTGTTGTTTATACTTCGAATCTTTAAAGCTATTTCATGTTTTCCCCTACCAATCCAGCTAGAATTTATTCAAACATAAATCTATGTGTTTCCAGTCGAAAGCAAGTAAATAAATAACATCTTTTCATGCTTTTCTACAATTCTTTAGATTACTTGATTGCATCTAATATTATGAATTTCTTGTGTGTAGCACAAAGTTAATTCAGGTCATAAATTGCTTACGAATTTGAAAAAAAAAACATTGATTTATCGTCAAAATTGTACATATTTATTTAACCAATGTTTGTTGAAGATATATTTGTTTTAATAAAAATTAATTTTGAACAGGCGAAAATATAATCGATTCAATGATTTAACTGAATTTGGTATTAATTTAATTTGCAATAAATTAATTTGGCATCCTCAACCCACAACAGGAAATGCAATCAGAAGATGTCTTGTGCAATATTTCTGCTTTCCTTCTTTCTTACTTTCTTTCTGTCTTTCTTTCTTTCTTAAACAAGTCATTTAATACAGAGTTCAAAATCATTTTTCCGATGGAAACATTTGCACACATCCTATAAAATTTATGCGAATAAAGAATTTTTTTTCATTAATACGAAACTCTCTTTTGATCATTAAGGATCTGCTATGTATTCGGTAGGTGGCCAGGTGGTTAGAAGGTTCGCTGTCCGAATCTCACCCAGGTCAATTTGTTAGCAAGTTTACTTCTTGATATTAGCAACCTGGGGTGGTGATCCCAGCGTGCTATATCTCTAGAAAATGTCTGATAGCCCATGGCACAAGTTGACCCAAACTTTGAATATCAGTCCTTGTATTTTGGTAGATTTTTGAAGATTTTTGAAGAATTTTGAAGAGCTTCAACAATACATTGCATTCTACAGCGACTGCTATGTCAATACCGAGTCACATTTTGTCTTTGCGGCCTCTAATGACAATGTCAGGAAGATTTGCTTTGATTGTTATCTCTCTATGTATTGTAAGTTCCCATATAATTGTTATAGGTCATATAACCCTAACTGGGTCTAGGTGATGCTCATACCAATTTCTTGCGGTCTCCTTTCCGTAAGTGTGGCAGATTTTCCAAGTCAGATATTGGCCCACTCTGTCGTGCCGTGTTTTATATTCAGTGGGTGCCAATACAGCGCATCATCATACAAAATGGTCTATTATTTCTAGATATTTATCACAGAATCTGCATTTTGGACAAACACAATTTTTTAGTATGTGTTCTTGGTAATTTCTAATTAGCAAGCATTGGTCTTTGAAGATTTCATGCTTGTTTCAATGGATTTATTGGCCGCAATTCAGAAAAAAATTCTAAGCTACCTTGGCACGTACTCTTTTGAGGACGTCTCAGGCGCCGGGCAGTAAACCTATTTTAAACCTTGACCTTGTGTCACATCCACTTGCGACGTGGACGAAATGGTAGATACCATCTTAACTACTAGAAAAATAGTAGTGACTACATTTAGCTAATTATCGCTTAACGCATTCTGTTCACAACATTTTTTTTTTTTTTGCTTTAGATATCAGCATGAACAGGGTACAGAAATTTAAGATTCTGGACCTAGATAGTAAGACCCCGGGTCAAAGAAAGTATGGAATCATTTGTACCGAATATTTTTAAACTTCCTCAAGCATACTGAGGGTGAGGAGTTGGATATTCTTATAAACTACGTCTGATGTATACAAACTGTTCAGCGAATGTACAAACTTTGAAGAAGCTATTAACATTTTCAAGAAAGCTTTCGAAAGTGAAATATACGCCAGGCATGTACTTACAACCAGAAGTCAACAGGCTGGAGAAACCTCGGATCAATATCTTCAAGCATTGCACTTTCTGGCGAAGGACTCTAAATTCAAATATGTTAACGCTGAAATAACAGAGGAAGCTATTAGAAATGCCTTTATTTCTGGGTTATCCGCACATCCCACTCGACAAACTTCTTGAAAACAAAACTCTCACCCTCACAGAAGCTGGAAAACAAGCATAATGTGTGGAAAGGGCTATCTTAATTTCTGAAGCCTATTTGGCTGATGCACAAACAAGTTATCAAGTGGCGTCTGTATCGGAACCCTAAACTAACTTCTCAGCAAGAGGAAAATCAAGAGAAAGAAATAGCTACTAGTAGATCTACTGCGTACAAACCACGGATAAACGGTCAAGTAGTGAGACTGAACGGAACTCTGTGGAGAACGATCAACTTAACCTTAAAATAGAGAGGTTTGCCTGTGTACCAATGGGAAACCGTTTTAGCTTGCTCTCTCTACTCTATTCGTTCCTTAATGTGTACAGTCACGAATTGTACTCCTCAATAACGGATGTTCTCTTATCTGAGGAAATCAACCTCCTGAAGATTTGTTCCTTCGTGGTTAACGATTCCTAGCAAATTGACTTTTAGATAGTTTTTAAAATTATTTATTTCTGATGGCTTCAGAACTGAAAACGGAATAAAAATATACGAGCGTCTGTCAAAAAGTAATGCTTGTTTTTATTTACTGACAAGGAATTTAATAATAAAACTAAACAAAGCAGATTAAAATAGGCGTGAACTGTCGGGATTCCAAATCTAGTTCTGAATAGAATCTCTTATTTTTTTTAATCGTGCTCTTCAGCTTTGGAAAGGTGGTATCGGTACCCGCCTAGCAGTAACCTAACGACTGGTTTCAACGTCAGAAACCTATTTCTATCAGGCTTGTAGTCGCGAAACCAGGCCTCATCTCCTATGCCGTACTTTTGCATGAAGATGAGGCTGTTATTTTCTACAAGTTTATACCGGCCTAGGTTTTTGTGTGTGTTCAAGTGGATCTTAATTGAACTAAACACTGAAAGGTGTGCGACCATAATAGCCTCATCCAGATGTAAAAGAAAAAACGGCGAAAAATAATGGAAGCATTAATAATAAAAAAAAACGGTCAACACTCAATAGTATCAAGTATGAATACGGCCACAACGTGCTGACCGTGTTTGGAAAAAACTATAACTACACATAGATAAAGAACTACAGTTTTAAAAAATTCTTGATAAAAGCTAATGGAATAGCCGAATGCGCTCGGATATGTCGAACATTTGAACAGTTTTTAGACACTTCATATCCAGAAAAGAAAACACTTAGACGGGTGTAAGAAAATTTTAAAAAAATCTTAATTTCAGTACCTTGTCAGTCGTCTTTGATGAAACGTATATAAAAGACGGAATGCGTGTATATGTGTGTTTGTATGTATATATATATATATATATATATATATATATATATATATATATATATATATATATATATATATATATATATATATATATATATATATATATATATATATATATTTGTGTGTGTGTGTGTGTGTATACATATATACACATATTAGTGAGGGTCGTTTATAGTATAGACATTTTGGACATAGGATGTAGAAGTGTCTATCATTTTTACAACTTCATACGGATGAATTTGAAGTAGGCGGCAGTTACAATACAACATCGATTCCCACATTCTCAATTTATCTTTCTCTCCCTCTTTCTCGCTCTCTCTCTACATATATATATATATATATATATATATATATATATATATGTATATATATATATATATGTGTGTGTGTGTACTGTGTACTGTGTATATGTGTGTTGCAAAGTAACTTGAAATACTGGTCTCTACTTTAGTGATGAAGAATCTTTAGTATTGATTTACAGTTAATTTATTTTATATCTGAAGGACATCATGTTCTCATTAATTGTTTCAATATATCTTCAAAGTCAATTTACGATATTGTTTCGTGATTCTTGTTACGACGTATAAAATAAGATATTAGAAAATTTAACACCCCACTGCCGTGGTATTTAAGATTTTAACAAATGCAAAGACGCCTCAGCATTAGAAAATAAACAAATAGATATATTCGAAAGTAACCGCTATTAATATTGTATTTAAACGTTGTGTTTGTTTAAATGCTAAATTTAAAATCAAATTTATTACTCTTCAAAATAATAAATGCAAACATATTTTATGCTGATTTAACTCTTCACTATTTAATTATTGGAGAAGTGCAGGGAAATGAAAGATCCTCATAGATTAACTAGATTATCTCTATTAAGCAAATGTATTGCCTCCAATAAGTAATGCAGTCTCTTCATCTGTTCTTAGAAATTCCATGAGCCGTTTGATATTAAATGGCTTATAATTCCAGGGGAATATTTCATCCATTTTTTGAGACAACGAAACGAAAACAACTAACAAGAGATGCTAATCTTGATTTAATGAGAAACAATTTTGTGTGGGGCTTCAATTGTTCACCAGTTTCAGTATTGCATTTAGTCAAAAAAAAATTCTAATATATGCCCCCCCCCCTATAAGATTTGAGTCTGGGTATTTTCATATATTTCTATTTTATATCTTAAAAACAAATTAAATTCACTTTCTTTTTTTTTTTCTTTTTTACACATGTAGTATAGTCGTAAAAACGCTGTTCACTTGACCCATATATATTTAGGTAACTATTTCAAATTTTGTGAATATGTTACTACTTATCTATAAATATAGATTTATTTAGATATTTAATACTTTTTATTTAAATTTTAAGCAAATATTAGTGTTGAGAAAAACCTCACACTGAGAAGCTTTGATTCATTCTAAACTTCTAAGTAAAAAAAAAAAAAATACCGCAAACATCAAGGTATGAATTTATCCAAAAATTTTCATCCAGTGTTCATATTCAATCTCATATATATGTCTATTAATAAGTGTTTTAGTTTTCACATGCGACTTCAGGCATCTCTCACAAAAAAATAACAATATCTTTATGTTCCCAATGGGGAGAGAAATTAAAATTTGCATGTCAAAGAACAATCTTGTATAACAGTGTTTAGTTTAGAAAAGGCCGTAAAAGGCTTGAAATTGTATTGTTTGTTTTTTTTTGTATTAATTAAACAGATGTGGCAATGTGTCATAATTTAAATCAATTTATACGGAGACAACAACGAGGAGGTGTGACTTTTTCAGCAACTGCCATATTTACGAGGTAAACGCCTGCAGTTGTGCTTCAGAACACCAATAGATTACCTGTGATTAATATGTGTGAAGTCGTTGTTTTTTTTTTTCTCTTATTTTTACTGTTTATCTTTAAATGAATCCCAGCTGAGAAAATGAAATGCAATTACGAAACTTTTGCAAATATTCTTCTCAATTAACAAATATTTGTAAAACATTTCCCGTGAGAGAAATAAGATACTGTCCGTTTGATTGAGTTTATTTTATTATGGACAAATCAAATGAAAAGTTATCACGTGTCACAGTGGTGAATATTGTCACCACCTATAATCAAGTGTATTGTATTAATTACTCAAGAAAAATAAATTGCCACTGAATACCCATGTATTCTCTGTTATGAGATTTGCTTAGCTGCAGAACATATAAGGAAAAACTAGAAAAGACTACGTCAGTTAAAAAATAAATATTATCATAATTATTAGTATATACCTGAGAAAAAAAACTGAATAAAATGTCCACCAATTATTGTAAATAATATTCATTTTATATTACTTGTGGGCCGAGTGATTAGAACGTTCGCATTCTAAGCATGATACTAGGTTTCGAATCGCACCATGGTCTAGATGTCAGGAAGAAGACTTCCTCTCATGTTAATGGACAGCGGTGGTGGTAGATCCCAATGTCTGGCACTTTTGAAAAGTGCCTGAAAATCATATCACGGGTTGAACCAATCACTGTGAGTGAAATTGGTTAGACGGAACACTTGGGTGCCGTCAATAGCTGTGCTAGCACGAAGTCACCAGTCATTGTGGCCGAGGGATTGTGCGTGCTGGCCTTGTTCAAATTGTTGATCGCACTAGATAACACGCTCTTTCCCGAAAACTATAAATAATGTCTGCTCAGCATAGTTACAGTATAAACCACAGGTGGACACTGTGGATGTTAGGAAAACACAAATGTGCCTGAGAAAACGTCTGCAATAGGGATTGGCCAGCAGACCCTAGTAGACGAGAATTCTCAAATACGAGTGGCCAGCTATAAATACATTGTATTAATATTGTTCGGCTAATGACTTCTTTTCACTTCTCAATGTCAAATTGAAAATGAACGGTGGGGTAATGCATAGCGACTCGGACTGAGGAATCGGAAGCCGAGTTCGAATTCCAGTCTAATGCATTACATTTACTTACGTGCTAATACCCTTATGAAAGGTATGAATCCTCTTCTTCTCCCCCCAGTTATTGGTAAATGGCTGGACTGACCGGGTTCTATAGCAGAAAGAAATGGCAACTGCGGGGAAAAAAATCTGCCTCGTCAGTCATGTATCGAAAGATACATGATCGTTTAAACGTGTATCACGCATGGCCCATAACTGACTGAATTTACTAAATACGCGTCTTATCTATAGGCAAGGAATTGCTCAAATTGTGTCCGCTAGAAAATGGTGGAACTCGGCTTTACAGATTTCCAGAGAGACCTCCAAATCACGAGTTCATCTCATAAATTAAATACGTTTGCATAAACAAAAGTCTATTCATAAATATTAATTATATATGAGGAAGTGAATTGTAATAACGCTCGGGCGATACGTATAACAAGTCTGGTAGCCTTGCCACTCAAGTCCACGTCTGAGGACAATTTAATATATATATATATAATATATATATATATATATATATATATATATATATATATATATATATATATATTGAAAAATATAATCCCATGATTATTGAAATGTTGTATTTCAGAAACAAAAGATATTTGTCAAAAAGATCTGTGGACGTTTTCAATTTCAAGAACTGTGACATCAAGTGTAACGTTTAAACTAACACAATTTATTTCCTTTGGAATATTACATAAACTTGCTAATAAATAGTTGCATTAGTATTTAATATTTTTTCTTATAACCTGTCATGTACATATTTTGGCATAACATTTCATCCAGCAAATATTCGCATTTGGTCGGAATAATTGTTGTCTTCTGTAACATCAACAACTGATTGAAGATGTAATTTAGTTTTTATAATAGGCTATTTTTCAATAACATTTTCCACATTAAAAAATTATGCACTGATTAATAAAAATCGTGAACTGCAGTGTTTAATATATAACCGAATTAAAGAAAATGATTATTTGCACATCTTTACCAAAAAGAATTTACACACATTTCTATTTATGAAGTATGGTAAAATTAAAATGCAACATACTTAAAAATAGCCGAGAAAACAGAATAAAACTACTCATGAAAAAATAAATTTTATAGCAACTTTGTTTATTGTTAAAGAGGGAAATATTAACTTTATTCGATAAAATTTTTAATGATATTTTAGTGAGTTTCGAACTTTAAAATAGTCTGAATACAACACAGAAATAGATTGTGTTCTTCATTTAGGTTTACGCAGTAAATGTTAAGTAACAGGTATAAAATATTGCATATATTTAATTTAATTACGTTATTAAAGGCATATGGTAAATTTCTCAATAAACACCAGTTTCATTAATTTAGCAGTGCAACAAGTTACATGTTTGTTTTGTTTTTTACGAAGGACAGTAAATTTAACATTCAACATACTTTTTAAAAACTACCTGTTAGAATAAAAAAAAACACAAATTATTCATTAAAAAATAAATTTTATAATCAATATATCTTTTTATGAACAACAATAACAGAAATAAAAAAAAACTGTGCGATAAAATTCTGAACTTTAATATTTTGTCTACTTAGCACCCAAAATATTTTCCAATAAAGTAAATATAAAACTTCAAAGACAATAAATAAATGAGACTGATACTTACTTCAGTGGCTTAAGTAATAAATTTAAATTAATTCCCATGTAAAAAAAAAAAAATTAAAAATGATTAAATTATAATTTAGGATTCTACATATCCGCCCCCAGTCATAAACTATAGTGACATCAGTACCAGGCCTTTTATCGGTATCGTATGAATAAAGTCAATAACTATATGATGAGTTCAAACGTAATGGGAAATAATTTAAAGATTCATCACAGAATTTTAGAAAATTCAAAAATCTAGGCAAAGCAACAACGATAACTTCATACATTTTGCAAAGAATGAACATCCTTCATTTTTACGCATAGAGAAATGAAAAATATAGTGACAAGTAATGGAAATTTAAGAAACAGTAGGGAGACACATGTATTATTCATTGTTTCATGCTTGAACACGATCTTCAGCCTATAGATAGTATCCAACCGATATATTATGGAAATTAGGTTCAGCCATATAAAAGACTGTCGCCATTGAGTGATGATCTCTATGTCAATTTTCCTATACTTAGACACGCTTTACCCCGGATATTGAGCCCATTTTTTTCATAAATGTAGCACAACTTGAAATTAAATTGTATCATTCATATATATCAATATATATATATATATATATATATATATATATATATATATATTGAACAATAAAAAATATTAAAAAATTAAAATCTTGAGACACACAGGGTTGTAGATTAATATTCTTTCGTTTTTTTATTGTTGTTTCATTTAGATTACTTGACTAGTGAACTACAGAAATGAATGTCCTGATGGAGAAAATGAACTTTTGTCTGTAGTTTTCATTTGTTTTTTTGGATTTTTTATCTTTTTAACATGAATTTTTTTAACATTCCTTGTGTTGGTCAAACAGTCTCTTTTAAGTTGTTATTTGAGATAAGAGCTGGATGGATCTATGCTGCTCTGAATTCCCCTGGTCATTTTGACAGTTTTATTGGTTCTGGAGAGGGGATGAGTCCCTGTTAAGTGTTTGTGTGTGTGTTATTTTGCTCATTAGGGAGTGAGTGAGTATGATATGTGTAAGTGTGTATATTCGTGTGGGTGTGTGTATAAGTGTGAGGCCTCAACACCTCCGTAAGCATGTCTATCTTGTGTGGGTGAGAAATGTGGGTAGGTTTTGATTTGTAGGGTTATATACTAACACTATCTATATTGTTAGATTTATGGCTTAGACCGGCTGGATAGCGTGTTTTAGATGTTGTATCCACTTATTTTCATGGAACTCTAAAATCTTTCTAATGCCATCTGCTCTGAACTTTTCTATTCTCTCAATTATAGTGAATTTGGCATGGGTTTTGAAATCGTGTTTTTTTCTAGGCGGAAATGTTGTTCTACAGGTAATAATTTTTCATGGGGAGTCGACTCAATTCGATTGCGATAATTATTAATTCTGTAGTGAAAGGGCCATTCATACGTATTGTTTCTGGCATAGTGTGCATTCTATGAGGTAAATTATGTTATGACTTCTACAGTTAGAATCGTGGTAGATTTTGAAAGTAGATTTAGTGACTAAGCTAGTGAATGAATTCGTGTGTTTAATGTGGTTGCAGTATAAACTTCTTTTGTTGTTACATGGTTGGGAAAATCCTGTTGTTTTTGTTGTTAGTTTATTACGGATTACCTTGTCTCCTGAAATGTGGTTACTACCTATAATTTCTTTTAGGTAAACCCCTCGTACTAATATGGATTTTATTAGACATTATTATTACTTATTTTATGGTATATTTAATTATAATGTTTGTACAGAGAAACTTCGGTTCTCGAACGTCTCACATGTCGTACAAATCAGCTTTCGAACAGAAAATTCGAGATGAAAATGCCTCGGCTATCGAACAAAATTTCGGTTCTCGAACAACATAGCCGAACCGAGTTAAGACGAACGGAATCATTTCTGAGTCGACCGCCATGTTGTATACATTCGTGTGTTGTGCCGTGCTTTTCGTCTCTAATTTTATTGTACAGAGAATTCATTCCTACTGGAAAAATAGTTTCGGTTTACGAACATTTCTGGTTACGAACGGCCTTCAAGAACGAATTAAAATCGTGAACCGAGGTTCCACTGTATTCCTAAAGAAGTAAGTGGCATTGTTTATTGTTGGAGCGGGACAAATATATTCTGAAATATTTCGATAAGAAGAGATGATGTAAACAAGAGAATATCACAAACATTATGCACTGGGAAACAAATGATATTAAAAAGTGTTTTGTTTTCTTTGTACTCTCTAAAAACAGATTGTTCCAATCAAAATTGAAGCAAATAGAATGAATAAAAATGTATAAAATGAGAAAATGTCTCTACTTTCTGGTCACATCCTAAGATTAGAAATGACAGTTAACAAAGTGCTTGGCATAGATTTTTGGAAGATAACAACACAAACAAGATGGATGATGAGGAAGAGAAGTGAAAGAAAGAGAAGAAATATATTCATTAGAACAGCGTGAAATTAACAAAGGATAAAAAGAAGCCATCAGTTGAAGAGAAAATAAGTAGCTCAAAAAAGAGACAACAGATAGACGGGCGTTTTGGGGAAGAAAGCAAAAGACAAAGGCAATATTAGTTTGAACGAAAATAGCAAAAGCAAAATAAAAGCGTCAAATAAAGAAAAGAAACTTGGCATAGATTTTCATGCTTAATTATTTGCTCAGAATATGTGTTGTAAATGGGTCAGCCCAAGTATGATGTCATCATTGTACAGACCGAACTACTATGTGTAACATTATTTTTTATTCAACACAGGATTTCATTATTTTAATATCAGTGAGCGGGTATATGGATTTGGAGGCTTTCTGTCAACGTGGATTCTTCAAGCTTTTATCTACTGAGTTGCTTATAGATATTCCTGTCATCGATTTCCACACTTGTGCACACCTTAAGCTTGTTTACATGTCGGTGGTAGCCACTAGGCCCTCCTGATGTGTAAATGTACTCCCGGAGGTAATCTTCCAGATCTAACCGTTAATCTGATATTTCGGCGTAATACTAAATTTGTTCTGATATTTTCTAACGAGTCAAAATATTCAACGTGAAATCCTCATTTCCTCTTTATCTATGCTATCTATCAATTCGGTTAAAACAGAACCAAAATTGAATTTTGCATCTGTATTTATCAGAGTAAGTTGTTCGATATTTCTCAATATATACTTTAATATATTGTTACATCTACAAAGATATTTACATTTTGAACCGCATCAAAAATTATATAAGAAAGCAATGTAAAGGAGCCAAGTATTTATACAAGTCAAATGTGCCCTTATGGTAGTCGAAAAATAGGTACCGTACCGGGTGTAACAGAAAAAGTGTCAAAATCCTGTAACAGTATGAAATAATTGTGCGTCTCACAAAATGTTTAATATCTGAAAACAGTAAACTAATTGTGCTTCTTTTTTTCTAGATTTTCAGATAAGACGTTTAGCCATCTTGATACCATTTGTCGTAAAAATCACTGAATAATTCTTTGAGTTGTTCAACTAGAAAAAGAATTGGTTAAAATCGTTTTGTGTCTGCCACACTGTCTTCCCAACTGAGCAATGGTGAGACAAAAAGATCATTCAGTTCTTCAGTAATGGTTCCAAAATTCATACTCTGTCTCCCATCTTCAAAGTTCATACACGAATAATGAAGAGAACGTTGAATAAGTTTTGAAAAAAAAAAAGAAGTAGAGAAAAAAAACTGGATCAAAAGGTCACAACAGCAAAAGGAGCGTCATCATTTCCACTTAGAATTAAATACATTCTTATATTGTTTTTGACTTCCAGTGCGATATCTTAAATATTTAAAAAAGATACAAAAGTTCAAAGCGTAATCTAATAATTGGAAAATTTACATGATTTGGACAATTTTGCTATTATACGAAGTATATATATATATATATATATATATATATATATATATATATATATATATATATATATATATATATATATATATACGTAATATTTATAGATACAAATATTTAGATAAATACTGTTTATAATAAACAGTATTAACAACATATACTGGGTTGAATGTCCGAGAAATACCATAGAAAATATGTGTAATCTGACAGCAGTCGAACGTGTATCCTACACGGAACCATATTAACTTCCTCTGTAGCTAAATAGTATAGCAAGTCAGGGATTTCTTTGTCTTTATGTTATTGTTTAAACGTTTTATTATTGCAGTCCAGGGTGTTGTCTAGATTATCTACTATTTTAAGGTTAGAATAAATACCAGTCTGAAAACCTTGTAATTTAAAGGCCCTAATGATTTCCATTTAGATTTTCGGGGTTAGTAAACTATAACTATTAGGAATAAACGAATCCATCATCCTTGTATCTGTTGGGGCTCTAGTATTTGATACAAAAGACAATGATTAAACATCGTAAAACATAATGAAAATTAATTCCATTTAATAATATGGAAAAATAACCACTCTTAGCCCCATGAAGGTCGCGAGACCGGAAATAAGGGTAGCAAAAATCTGGAAAATAAAGTATAATATATACATTATAACCAAAAACGTTTGCGGTGTCTCTCTTCACTTTAAAATATACACTTTTCTCACGTTGGAAAAATTATAATCTCCCCTTATATATATATATATATATATATATATATATATATATATATATATATATGTGTGTGTGTGTGTGTGTGTGTATTTCCATAAGAGCTATCTGCGTGCCAAGACAGGACAGCCAATGTAGATCTGTTTAAGAGGTGTAATATTGGAGGAATCGAAAATTTCCTCAGTCTTAGTTGCGTTGTACTGGTAATGTCTTGCGAATGTCTGATGACAAGATTTTAATGTATAGCCAGTCAGATCAGAGCTACAGGAATGTAGAGGTTACATGGCTTACATGCAAAGACAAGCTGAAGAGCAACTTTCAGCTGCTAATATACCTCACATCATCCTCGAGCGCTTAACCTTGAATAGGGTATAGTGGAAACCAATGTGTTTTAGTCGACTCAGCGGTTTTCAATCTGCTAGTCTGAATCGTTTTCAAGAAGCGAGAGCAAGATATAAATGGTCAGCCAATCTAACAGTGACCTAATTTCACAATCCTCACTCTTGCTCCATATACGGCCTCTTTTGCAAATCAATTGCGGGTCTTAAGTGCCACTTAAGATTATCTGAATCAACTGGTTAAGTTTTTCAGATCCTCATACGTCGAAACCGACGGGAGAGTTCATATATATATATATATATATATATATATATATATATATATATATATATATATATATAGAGAGAGAGAGAGAGAGTGAGAGAGCTAAGGATAGAGAGCGCAGACAGAGCAAGGAGAATTGACATCATAATTTGATATTATGAAAAGCAAGAAAAACATGATTGCATTTTCAAATACAGTGTACACATATTTAACTTACGAAAAATAAAATATTGTTATCGATTAAAACTGTCCTAATTGTGGTTGAGTTAAAGACTGCGCATTCAGAGCAGTTCTTTTTCTTGATTCAGCCATTGCCAGCTGATATTCCCTGCCGTCGGCTCCCATCTATCCTTGGCCTTGGGTATTAAGTTACATGTTGTGGATAGCATGATGGTGAATATTCTTAGTAATCAACATTGGTTCGCTTCCTGTTGTCAGCGCAGCGTCGCTTATCATGACTCAGGTTCCACTTGTCATTTTCAATAATAACTGCAGTTTGTGGCTACTGATATGTGAACCGAATACCTTTTCATTTCCTGCGTCACTACCGCTAAACCCAACCATCGACCATGTCAATGCTGATGATAAGTCGGCACATTGGTAAGATCTTTTTCCGTATATGGCGTGCGAATTGTACCTACACATACATCTGGTACAAACTCATGCATACACACACACACACACATATATATTAATTATAAATAAATATATATATATATATATATATATATATATATATATATATATATATATATATATATATATCAAGTATTAAATAAATATGCATAAAAAAACTAATAACGCCTTTCAATATTTCTATGCTCAACAGAACGCAATTTTCAACAATGAAACACACACACATACATACATACATACATATATATATATATATATATATATATATATATATATATATATATATATATAAGTGACAGACGGACAGAGAGCTATGAAAGAAGGATATTTAAGTGGGTGTATATAAAAATGTCTAGATGTAACCGTAAATTCTCTACTAACAGTTTCTTTTCTCGAACGTACGGCTTGTGGACCTCTCTTTCGATTCAATCCTATCTAGCCAACTTTAATATGCAAAAAATTAAATGCAATGACAATGACTATCATCTGTTCCCCTGAATACTCTTTTCTCTTTCTGCTCATCATTAATGTTTCTGTTGCTAATTCTTCTACACCCTGTAACCCCTTCGGTCTTAGTGTTGTTGTGTCCTCCCTGTAATGAGTCTATTGTGGACTCCTCCACTTACTATAAAAGTCGTGTAATATTCTTCTGCATAATATACGATTTATCTGCAACCACTTGTTCTGTTATTTCTTAAATATTGGTTACAACACTTAGTGATATTAGTGATGGGGTGATTCCGATTTTATATATATATATATAAATACATATATATATATATATATATATATAGATAGATAGATAGATAGATAGATAGATAGATATGTCTTTGTGTGTGTGTGTACATGGTGTCCCAAAATAATGTATACACTCTTTAAATATTAATAGTTAATAATATATTTTTTTTATATGGATGAAAATATACAAAACAGATGGATTGGAAGAAGAGAGACAGTTGAATAGCCACCTAGATCACCAGATTTGACACCCTTGGATTTCTTTTTGTCGGGGTTTCTAAAAGACAAAGTTTACAGCAGGAAACCTGAAACAATTGCTGAAATGAGAGTAGCAATTGAAGAGAAATTTTGCTCTAATAACAGAGGAAATGATACTGGACGTATGTAGATCCATTTCTTCAACATATGAAAAGTGTATTGAACAGAACGGCAACCAGTTTAAGCACTTGATGTGAACATTCTGCCATTGCACCATGTAGCTTTTATCTTATTAAAGTTAATTTTCTATGTTTTTTTTTTATATTTTACTCTCAATTTTTTTAAATGTGTATACTTTCTCCTGTATTAATCTTATTTACAAGTCAAAATACATGAATTGAATAAGTTATAACGATTCAAAGAGTGTATACATTATTTTGGGACACCTTGTATGTTTGTGTGTGTGCGTTTATGTATGTATGTATGTATATGAATGAGAGAGGGGTGGACAAAAAGCAATAAGCGAAGGATTTTAGACAAAAAGTGAGTGTATTTAAAAATGTCTAGAATATAAATAAAATGTAAAAAATTAAGAAAATATAACAAATCGAAGAGATGCAAGTCTACAAGTGATGAAGAAAACCAAAATTATAAAGGAAAAGTTTGAAATGAACGTGATCTTTACAAGAAGAGGAGCAAGAAAGAAAGAAAGAAAGAAAGAAAGAAAGAAAGAAAGAAAGAAAGAAAAGTGATAGGATGAGAAAGAAAGAAAAGTGATAGGATAAGAAAAGAAAGAAAGAAAGAAAGAAAGAAAGAAAGAAAGAAAGAAAGAAAAGTGATAAGAAAGAAAGAAAGAAAGAAAGAAAGAATTGAAAGAAAGAAAGAAAGAAAGAAATAATTGAAAGAAAGAAAGAAAGAAATAAAGAAAGAAAGAAAAGTGATAGGATAAGAAAGAAAAGTGATAGGATAAGAAAGAAAGAAAGAAAGAAAGAAAAGAAAGAAAGAAAAGAAAGAAAAGAAAGAATGAAAAGTGATAGGATAAGAAAGAAAGAAGAAAAAGAAAGAAAGAAAGAAAGAAAGAAAGAAAGAAAAGTGATAGGATAAGAAAGAAAGAAAGAAAGAAAGAAAGAAAGAAAGAAAGAAAGAAAGAAAGAACAGTGATAGGATAAGAAAGAAAGAAAGAAAGAAAGAAAGAAAGAAAAGTGATAGGATAAGAAAGAAAGAAAGAAAGAAAAGTGATAGGATAAGAAAGAAAGAAAGAAAGAAAGAAAGAAAGAAAGAAAGAAAGAAAGAATTATCCTTAAACTTAAATAAAGTGAAAAGAATTCCAAACTGAGAACTTCACAGAAATATTACATGAATTACAAAAAATCTCTTTGAAACTGATAACAGAATCAAATGCGAAGCAGAATACTTTGACAAAAGTATAACGAGAAAAATGTTGATGTAAAGAGAGGAAAATAAATCTATAGAATGTGCGATTAATAATGAAGAGGCTTCATTTGAAAAAAAAAAAGAAAAAAAGACATCGAATATATAAGGATAAAAAAGTCATTCGACAATCATTTCTCTTCTGATTAACGCAAGACGCTGGACAGAACCATTAGTGGCATTTATTTTATTCCCGGCAAGTGCGGCATCAAAATATATGACGACTTCTGGCTATCAAGTGATCAACTATAGAGATTGTCACCAGCACCATCATCATCATTAAAAACAACCACAGCTGCGGTTACAGCAGAAGTATCTGTAGAGGGTTCACTGCAAAAAAAAAAAAAAAGACATTTCCTCGAACCTTTTTATGACGACCCTGATTGTGTTATTCTATTACATCTCTTACCAACGCATCCATTTTATATTTGCATCTGTATTTTTTTTTTCTTTTATTTTTTTGCTGGGGTTATTATCGATTGAGAACAAATAAATCAACATTGCGCTTGGTATTTTGCCCTTTTTTTCTTAATATCCATTTCCCCTATATCAATTTTTGCTTCTCATATATATATATATATATATATATATATATATATTCCTTGATTAATGTTAAGCTCTTTGTATCGCGTGTTCATATGTTGCATTTCAAATTTCATTGTCACTTCTGAATTTATAAGCATGTGTGCAAGCTTTGATTACTTTTATTTTCATATATTGTGCACACGCCATTGCTGGAATTATATGTTCATACTACTAATATATATATATATATATATATATATATATATATATATATATGTTGTGTGCGTGTGTGTATGTTTAACTTAAGAATTTTAAATGATTTTCAAGTAGCCTATTTGCGTTGCCTTATGCAAGAGATTCCTACCTCGTATGTGCCAAATTTTTAAAGATGTAAGCACTCATGTACACTCTAAATATATATGTAGTTATTATTTGTATATGAACTATTGAGAAGGAATCTAATATGATATTTTTTTAATTATCAAATGATCGATTTGAACAATACTGGTTCTAATTAGACCAACGGAAGAAACACAAGCTTCTTAAATTGATTATAATCTAGTTTCTAATATATGGCGACTAGATAGAATATTGTCTGACTTTTTTTTCTAATCTTACATATTTTAAAACTTCGGGTTACAATTTTCCCGGTTTTTACTGAGTTCTGTAAATGAAAAAAAAAAAAAACTCTCTGTAATTTTACAAAAGACATGTCGAGAAATCTAAACGTTTATATGATGGTGAGTCAGATGGCAGAAAATCATCGTGAATTAAAACGAAGAAATATTAATCGAATATAGAGCGATATCGCTGATTGTTTCGTCTAATGCGTCATGTAATCAGAGTAAAATGTTTTCCGATACGAATTTTCGTAAAGTTTTCCCATATGAAATGTCGTAATTTGATGAATGGCAAAAAAGAAAAAAAAACAAATTTTGTTCTTTAATCACTTTTATATATATGAAAAAATAATATCCGTTTGTGTTAAGATTTCTTTCCAACATAACATTAAGTTTATCACATAAAAAAGAACTCAGTCCTTCGGCTTAATAAACTGTTGAGATATTTTGACTACTACTAGTGAATCGTCTGTTGTGTATAGAAAGCTCAAATTGTTTAAATAAATGTTGTTTGTGTTATGATAAGTGAATGAAACGAACGCTCCAAAATCTCATGATAAAGATCTTTGAACGGAGGAACGTAAAGTGTGATCATTTGCAATTTCATAGGGCAGAACTAGTCATTTATATTCACTAAGTTACGCTGTTCCTTTTGTTAATTAAGTCAATCTCGTATCAGAACGATCTCGTTCTTTTCGGATTTTTTTTTTTTTTTGTAATCATCGCATTCTGTTTGGAGCTTTTATGACTGGATTAGGCTTTACCCTAAGATCATTTTTCAAGACTCGCATCTCCCAGACGTAATTTCTGTATAATTCTCAAATTAACAATACTATTGCCAAATGCCAAGCTGATATTTCGTTGGGCTTTTGTGACATTGTGGCCTAATTTGAACTCGTATAATATGAGCAGTCGACATTGGTTAATTATTATCTCATTCTAGAAGCTGAAAACAAAATAACAAAGACATCAGCAATATAATAATGATTTATTTTATTAAAAGTAATTTTTGTGGAAAGCAAACAAGAAGCACTATATGTCATATGTGATAACAAAATTGTATCAATGCTCAATTGGCAAACCTTTTACTCGTCAAATTAAACACAGGGTTATACATGGATTGATATGTTGTCCAGTAATTAACATAACATATTTCTATCGATAAAAAAGAATTTTCTTTGGAATCAAAGTGTAGTATGCGTTATATTACCATCTAATGTACAAGAGAAACTTAATACCGGAGATTCCAAACCTGTTGCAGTACCCCTTTTTTGTACTAAAGAGAGAAAGAGTTGCAGAATGAATGGTCTACGTTGACTGGACAATTGTTGTATTTAGTTCATATTTACGCGTCTGTGCACCCCCCGACTCTTGTGAAAACGGCCTAGTTTCACATCCCACCTCTTCCGGATTATTTATATACAAAATATTATTTGCTACTTATTTCTAATTACTAAATAGAATTTGTGAAGTTAAATTTCTATTTACTAAATATAATTTGTGTATTTAAAAGTAGGAAGACTGTGATGCGCCAAATAAGTGGTGAATGACTAACAGTATCCCATTTCATGTTTATCTTCTATCAAGAGAGAAAGATTATTTTTACATGCAAAATGGAAATAAGCCACTTTTTAACTATGTTCCAGACGAAAAGGTTTAATAACAATTCATATATTTAATGCGATGCAATGTCACTTTATGCTTTTTAACGATGTATGTTAACTGAGTAGAGTCGTTAAAAATGTTGGAATTTGATTCTCACTGTGCAAGCCATTGTATGGATGCAATGCATCAATGTTTATTTACCGATATTTAATAAGCTTTTGTAATAATTCACATAGCATCAATTATAGATCAACACGTGCTACTCCAATTAAAATATAACGCAGTAGTAACGTTATACAAAAAAGGCTTTCTGGCCACTTCTCTATAAAGATGCAAAAACGTATTCAACGTGTCAGATATATATTGTCCATATTATATGCAGATATCGGCGGCCATATCTGACTTGAAACAAAGTTATACCAAAATATTAATGTTAAATATGTTGTACTCATACATGACATGAAAATATCTTATTTAACTTATTATCCATTCACAAAACACGAGGTTAAACAGATGATTTTATTCATCAAATTATGATTTTCTATGTCCATATTTAATTTTCCACCTGAATAACAGTATCTAATCAATGTCCCCAGGACAAGAGACTCCATAGAAATGATAGATAAATTGAATAAGAAATTGAGATGAATGAAAAATATATAATCAATCTATCGATTACCTTTTCCCTCCTAGATTTCGACATATATAAATGCAAAATGATTGATTTATCCATAACGATATCATGTAATTAAGACGGTGAGTTAGATCAATAAAATATGTGATTCGAATTTCTCCATCTATCGTTTAGACCTGTTTTCTATCTAGGTTTGGTGTTAGATTCGTATTGGTGCAATGAGTTTATGCAGCAAGATTATAACACAAGACCTTTTTTAATATAATCTCTCAGCATTTAAAAGATCAGCATTGAAATATGATACCTAAGGGTATTTTGGAATTTCTCTAATATCTATGAGAGTAGTAGCTTCCATTTTTTGTCGCTATATCGATCTGGCTGTTTATGTACTAAAGCTTCGATTGAAACAAAATGTGATAGCTGGAAAATGAATGTAAAATGTTTGGGTGCACCAATCATTCTACCTGCCCGAATACAGCGAATTCAACCTTCTATATTAGGTTTGGACTCTACATTGATATGGGTCAGCGTGGAGTTAGCGCGATGGTCACTGGCACCAAATCTATATTCGTACCTGTTGCAACATGTCCATGGATAAAATAATTTCAGTCCCCTTATTCCAACCACTTGGTAAAGGGTAACACGTATACAAATAAACAAACATCGGGCTTAGAGTAATGTGTTGAAAAGTTTAGCGATTTAATCTTTACTTACCAAAACACGATCCAGTGACTAAACAACTGATTTTTCAACTGATTGCGAGAATGTTTCACCATTATCTCGATTATATATATATATATATATATATATATATATATATATATATATATATATATATATATTATGAAATAGACAAAGACCGACAATTATTTTAACCTCTGTGTCCAATCGGTTAATGCACGTCAGACTATATGACGATTCCGTATAGGATACATGTTTCATTCCTGCCGGAGGACCAAGATTTTTTTTAAGAAAATTTCCTCAGACAGGCCGGTAAATGTTGTTAATACTGTTTATTATTAACAGAGCATTTACTTAAATATTTGTATCTATATAAAGAATGTATAAGCATAAAAATGTCTTAAAATAATATGTATGTATGTATATATATATATATATATATATATATATATATATATATAGATAGATAGATAGATAGATAGATGTGCATTTGAGCAGCTAATTTTCTTTTAAACATCTTAGTTAAATATGGCAGAGAATTTAATTAATTTTTTTTTTTATTTAGTTGTTCCAGCGTTCTCTTTCGAGGTAGTAAGAGAGGCCAAAGATTTTCCATAATTTTCATTGTCCCAAGATCTTTAGGATAATTCTTTGGCCATTTTCAATGGTGTTTTGTTCTATGCGTTTTAGTTTTTCTTTTCACTGTTTAAGTTGTATTTTATTTTTTTGTTGTTATATATCTTGGCCCTTCCACTGCTCTAGATTTTGCCAGCCAGCTAATGGTTTCAAGCATCACATGAAAGTACCCAGTGATGGCAAAACCTTGTCTGCCGTCTTAACCAACGCCAATGGTCATGTGCAAGTCATTGGCAGGATTCAAAAGTCATCGTCTGGTCAATGAAGGAGTGGCAATCATCTGACAAATCGTCGCTATCAATCAATCAATATATATATATATATATATATATATATATATATATATATATATATATATATGGTCAGACTGATTTTTTCCACTTCCCTTCGTGTTACAGCTTTCTGGTGTTCTTGAAGCCTTACCTTAAGGGGGCGGCCCGTCTCCTCTTTATATTCATTTCCGCAATACTGGTCCGTTCTTCTAGGGATGAGTCAAAGACTCTGACTACTGAGTGTCTCCTCCAAAAAACCTTGTTGAACAAAGTCACCACGTCCAAGTTCACCATCTGGTTGGATAGGATGGGGGCATCTTTGATTATTTCTACGTAGTGGGCGGAATTTCGGACATATGACTATATACATGGACTCTCCCAGCTATAAATAGGACCAGGTACTGACTTTTGGAGGGAAGTTTCCAGCAGTCAGCTCTGACAGTCGGACCGAACATTCTTGCTGTAACACGCTCGTTTGCATATTTTTTGTATTCCTGTTTCTGTTAATATATTTATTTAACACAGTTCCTCTCTTTGTGCCTTTATTTCTGGCACTAACAAGGCCACAACATAAATGTCTGTTTGTGTGCGTATATGAAGTTGAAATTCGAAAAATTTCTTATCCTCTGATTTTTAAAATATTAAGTGAATTTTTTAATGGCTTTTGAGTATCACTTAGGCATTTTTTCTGTCGTCAATCAACTGCAACTAGTATGTTGTTGTAGATTGGTCAATATAAGGTTTTGGGTTCGTCTTTCCTTCTGGTATGCCATGGAAAGTAACTGTTGCTAAACTGATCTGCTGTCGACTCGCCCAGTGCCTCTTACACTGAATGTTGATTTAAGCCTATGACTAATATATTCACCCAATAAGTGAGAAATCGACCGATTATTGCAAATTGTGACGAGGACAATTCACATGTAAGATCATGAACTAACAAATGACAGGTAGATGTAAACAGCTTTCGCGATGACATGGCCTAACATCTATCAAGATATCTCTCGAACACATGTGGAAGCGCTGCCTCGTCGAATTGTTGCATTTTACTGGCCTAGGAAGACATATGAGATACATATAACATAACTTCAAGCGGGTCAGTATATATATATATGTGTGTGTGTGTGTGTGTGTGTGTGTGTTGTACAATACTTTTTCTGGATGTTCTTTCTGAATAATTGCCTATTTGTGAATCAATCCCTCTTTCATACAAGTTTCGTTAAAAACGAAAAAAAAAAGAAATGGGGTTAAGTTTTTTTTTCAGTTAATCTTTCTTGTGTAATCAGTTTGTCTGTTAACATTATGAGAATTATTTGTTTTTAAATTTATTACAACTTCGAGTTTTTTGTATCAAAGTGGGATTGCTACCCAAATACGCAATGATTAATATATATATATATATATATATATAGTAATTACTAGGAGGATTTGATAATTATATTTAAGTAATTCATCAAGTCAGACAGAAACCTCAACAGAATGCACAAAGTACTATATTCATCAGCAGTGCGAACTCACTACGGAGAATTGAAACCCTGACAGTTAGGTTGTCAAGTAAACATCATACCAACTGCTCTAAAGGGCACCTTGGTGACGGAGAGATTGCAAATCAGACTCAATATAGCGCCGCTCACTCACATATTCCGTAGTGGAACCATACTGCGTTCTCTATCTATCTATCTATCTATCTATCTCTCTCTCTCTCTCTCTCTCTCTCTCTATATATATATATATATATATATATATATATATATATATATATATATATATATATATATATATATATATATATATATATATATATATAGTCATTTTAAACATAGTTCAGATATTGTCGAATCCGCTCTCGAACATGTAAAATAAAGTTAACTGGAAATTTAAAGTAAAACAGCAATTTGCTACTTAACTAAAACAATTATGCAATATCTGTTGACGAGTTTCATTAATTAGATGACCAGCTGAAATATTCTCTCAGAATCTAAGAAAAATTACAAGAAAAATAAAGTTTTCCTCTCTTTCCTACGTGAAAAATAAAGTTTTCCTCTCTTTACTTACGATTATTTTGAATATTGTTATGTATGCAGCTATTTCTAGAACGAACTTTATATTTTCCTCTGAGCTTTTCAATCAACTGGAGTTTTTATATTTATTGGTTTTGTATTTCATAAATCCTTTACACTATTCAAGAAGACGACGAAATATAAACAATTTACAGTATAAGAATTTCTCTTATTAAAATTACATCCAAAATGCGCATTTAAGTGGTTCACTTCAAATCACACACTGATATTTCGTCCCTATATCATTGTTGTCTATGGGAAACTCAAACAATATTGTCGAGATGAACTTAAATGAGGCTAGGAATGAAGCAGGTTTAAAATATTAACAATGTTTAAAGTTTATGCCAAAAAAAAAAAAATATATATATATATAACGGTGTGTGAAAAGGACAATTATTTCCTTCCCACCGCATTTACTGTAAACACTTTTGACTTCCTCGGCAATGTTTATTGTTTATAAAACGTGATTAAGAGAATTTTGATAAAACCCAAACATTTGAAAAAGAATTTATATATTTTCCTTAATCTTGAGAATTGACAACAAAGATATAAATCTTATATATCAAACTGAATATAAAAAACTTGTTTTTCATAATTATTTATAAAATGGAAATGAAGAATTATCGCATTGTTATTGGTTTATATATTTGAATAATTTGGTAATTTTTAATAATTTATTTAATATAAATATTTCTTTTCAAATTGCCGGGAGTTCCAAAAGTTTACACAGTGGTATCAAAGGAATAACTAAACTTTTGGGAGCTGAAGAATCTTGTAAAATCGTAACTTAAACTCATTTATTATTTGACTTCATTCTGCATTTAGACGCCCTGAAATAAACTGTACAAAAATGCAAGAGGCGACGTTACAATAAGAATGGCGATAGCAGATTTATTATCGTAAATGATAAATTATAATCTACACCTACTTAAATTCATTTCCATAACAGCAAATCATAATGCAGTTTCAATCTTATATTCATGTGTTATAAATTAATATACAGGAGAATAAACAGATTTATAATTGCAAATGATGCAATATAATAATGAGTTAAGAAATGCATTTTGCAAACACCAAATTATAAATTATCCTGATTCCTTAAAACTTAATGAGAATTAAAGGAGAAAAGGATAAAAGATATAACAGGCAAATTCTAATCATTGGATAGACTTAAGATAAAACGATAATCCGCGTGAAATAAATATATTTAAAGCAATTAAAAATAGATAAGTGATTGGAACACCTGTCACTATAAATACAGTTTCAATAAATGCAGATTCAACAATAATAAAACGAAGGAAATAATAATATTGATAATAAAATAACAACAACAACAACAATAATAATAATAATAATAATAATAATAATGATAATAATAATAATAATAATAATGATAATGATAATAGAAAACATTTGTTGATGTAACTTTAATAAAAAGTGTGTAAGTACCAGATGTATAGGCATGAAAAGAAGAAAAGCAAACAACCCCAAGTTTTACGGTAACAATAGCCACCAAAAAACAACAATAAGAACACTTGCTTTTTAACACAACCTCTATTCAAATATTAATCGGAGAACAAGGAATTTAAAAAAAAAAATGATACTAATATAGACATTAAGCAAATTGGAGGAAACCTAGCCAGGATGTGAGTTACAAAAGATTTCGCTCAAGAGCATAACATATAAAAAATCTCTCACTCTAATACGCTCAATAAATTGCTTAGAAAAGCATTTTTTTTTCGGGTCCCATGTAAAACATTTTATAAACAATTGTATCAAACAGTAAATCATGAGAAATCGACGATAATAATAATAATAATAATAATAATAATAATAATAATAATAATAATAATAATAATAATAATAATGTTCATTTTGATGACTGTGGAAGAAAATGTTTCTGTTTATGGAAGGAAGGGAGGATAGCATAGCGTGCCACTTTTGGCGGAAATTGAAAAAAAAATCATTGCACGAGTTGGTGTTAAGAGGATTTTTTTTTTAAATGCGAATATAAAAAAAGAGAAAATGTGTTCTGGCGCTCACTTCAATAAGACAGTAAATCAGTATTTGATGTTACGCTGGGGGAGGTATAATACATTTGCTATCATAAAGAAAACATGGGAATGTAATGGGTGGAAGAAGTTGTTTGTACATATATATATATATATATATATATATATATATATATATATATATATATATATATATATATATATATATATATAGATAAAATAAATATATATGAGATAGATAGATAGATAGATAGATAGATAGATAGATAGATAGATAGATAGATCAATCATGAAGAACAGAGAGTAAAAGAGAAATTTCATTCTTTGTCCCATGGTAAGTTAGGACGTTGGAAATAATAACTCTCCACGATTTCCTGTAATTTCTTTCATCATTGCTGTCTCTTCTAAACCCTGTTTTAGCACCCATTTACACGACCTCATTAGTCTATGCGCTGCTTGTGTTTAATTGCTTATTCCTTTGTGTATTTTCCCTTCAGTATGTCCTGTCAATGTCAAACGTTTGAAAACATTTTTCTTTTTATTATGTGCCTTATAAACAGAATGAATAGAAATAGTATCAGTGCCATTTTTGTTTCCATTCGTCGTTATTCATACGTTCAGTCCATGCTAATTTCAGTGTATGTTAACGCCCCCAATTTCTATTGCTTCACGTCTATTCTTCATTTACGAGGAGATTTTCCAGCATTCACTGTCATGGAGATGATCTTCAAAATGTGCGCAGTTATATTGAAATCGGGGCATATCTTAAAAGTGATATATATTGCTTATATTACATAAAAGTTTAGTACGGTTTTCATCATTTCAAATGAAATTTCCCTATTTTTTAATCATTGCTAAGAATTTAGAAAGCACATTTCGATATCCTAGTGAGCCATTCGGTACCGTACTTTTATTCCTGTGTTCAGACATTTTCTAAGTAGTTAAATTTTTGTTTCTTGTCTGATTTTGACATCTCCAATTTGTAATTTGCATGTCGATTTGTTCTTTTTTTTTCTGACAATCATGTATTCTGCCTTCTTCAAAGATATGTTTAGGACTTTCTTCTCGCCTCCCTTCACTATCTTCTATAGGAATTCCTGTAGTTTCCTTTCCGTACCTGCTATCAACACTATCATTTACATATATTATGTTCTTAAGATTGTGGTGGCCAATAATAAATCCTAGTATGACTTCTAATAGAATCGCCACACTACAGATTGAATAAGTCTGGTGCTCATTATGTTTTTGTATATTTACTGAATTAATTTTCTGTTTTGCATGTACGGGGTTTGTTTACAGTATAAGTTCTGGATTATTCTAATATCCAACCGAGATATATCAAGGTTACCTCGCCGTTCCAACAGTTATTTTGATTTAATTTACCAAAAGCTTTTGCTTAATCTAAGAAACATATGTACACATCCTTTTGCATTTGTATTGCTCTTTTTTATATAATTCTGAGCATAAATATCGCATTTTTGTTCCATATTCTTTAGCATGAAATGTAGAAATACCCCGGTGGGCGAAATAAAGGTTTAGTTTAGAAATTCAAAATAGCTGAAGAAGGTCGGAGAAAGCAGCCGAAATGTCTTGAATATGGCAACAAATATGAGTACAACAGCCCGAACAATGTAAGTAGTATAAATATATATATACAACTAGGCTATTTTCGAATGCCTCCCTTTCATTTTACCCTAAAGAAGTTTTAAAGATTGTTGATAGTATCCCAGAATATATTTCTTCATTTTTTGAGGCTAATACCAATTCTCTCTCCGCCTGCATTGATGAACTTGTCTTTGTCATTGACGAAATCGCCATTTTCTGCCAACTTCGTTTCGCATCCGTTTAAAATATTACTATTTAACCTATTCGTTTCCTGCTATATATTTCATTTGTGCGTCAAGCTTTGTTGAATGTTGACGTTTTTTGTCCACAAATGAATGTTTCAAAAATGGAGAGTGAAAAGTTGCACTTTCGCTAGATTATGTTCTATGAAGTCCAAAACGTATTAAATGGAGGAACTAAGGCGAAAACTGTTTTTTGTAGATTTTTTCAGGATGATTTTAAGCAAAAAGATAAACTAGGTTTCAGGCGGCCTTCCGATGTCGATAGAGACGGTATGGTTGTCATCGTGGAGAATAAATTGAATATTAAAACAGCAGATACTTCTAAGCGTTTTAAAATCGATATCTGCTTTTCATCATTTGACCAGCCCTGGGTTTGTTTTCAAACTCGACACGTGGATGGCACATTCTCTGACGGAACATAACAAGATCGGCTGTCTCTCTGTGACGATCTTCTTGCTGTTACGCCAAGCAAAGGATTCATAACTTAGACAGAATTGCCGCAGACGATGAAAAACAAATCGTTTATGATAACGTTCGATGCAAACGGAGTTAGAATGAGTGTTCAGAATCCGGGGCTGAAACGGGTTTACATCTAATGAATTTGTTACTGTCCTTTTGGTAAAATTGAAGAGAGATAATTCACTTTGATATTCTTCCAGCCGGCGAAACAATAACTGCAAAGAAGTATTGCGAACAATTCACCAATCTCAATGCAGCTATTCAAGAAAAACAGCCAATTTGGTAAATCAAAAAGGTGTCATTTTCCACCACGAAAATGCAAGACTACCCTTTGCAAAACAGAGCTTACAAAAGCATAATGTCTTAGAAGTCGAAACTCTCCAGCATACGCTGGATTTGGCACCTGCGGAATTTTAATTTTTTCAAATCACAAAAACATAGATTCGAAAGCTACTTCACAATCTTCGTCCAACAAAAAAAAGGTGGTTTCTAAGAACATGGCATCAACAAACTTGTAGAAGGAGGGAAGACAATTTTTAAAAACAATGGAGACTATGTACTTGAGTAATAAATGTTTTGAGTTTAGCATATAAATATATATTTTATATGATCTACTTCTTTTATTTATAAGAAAATTTAAGTTACAATTATCTCATAAAACCTGTATCCTCCAAAATAACTTATTATCCAGATTTTTAATAATTACATTTTTTTTTATATATCACACCATATACTAGGCATATTAACGTCAGTATATACGGAAATGTTTACAAATTTTAGTTAGTCCATATTTTTATTATAAAAACAATTATTTGCCAAATAAAATCTGACGGAACCCAATATAATTGAAAGAATTTAAGAAATTTTCGTTACTATCATTGCAAATTGACACTGGTTTTCTTTTAATGCTGATCTTCTCATGTGTTCTAAATTGAAAAATTTCATTATTCTGATCTTGTTGAATGTTGCCATTTTCTCTACAAATGAACGCCTTTCGCTATATTATGTTCCATGAATTTCAGAAAAGAGACATCGTCGGAACAGGGACAAAACAAACATTCAGAAAATTAATTTGGATCGTGCTTCAGCTCCATTTCTAAAAGAAATGGCATCAACAAGCTTGTATATAGATGGAAGACAGTTTTTAAAAGCAATGGCGACTATGTACTTGATTAATAAATCTTTTCTTACTGGGCACGCAGTTTTAAAACGGTCTAATATAATATAAAGGTAAATTTAAGTAAGTAAATTTGAAAAGAATACAGATTGTTGGTAAAAAATAAATTACGTATTATATTTGTTTTATATTTTATAACTTTTAGAGTACGCCATAATTCCTGTTTTATACGCACACACACACACACACACACACATATATATATATATATATATATATATATATATATATATATATAGTCAGTATGGTATCAGAAATTTTGAAATCTGTTATAATGACCGGCTAAGAGACGAAAGACAACGGCGAAAAACGTCAGTAACTATTCTTGTTGATATATCCAGAGACCCCCTCTGTTGTACAATATGTGAACTTAGCATCAAGACAGGTGTTAAAAACAATGGCGACTATGTACTTGACTTACATTTTTTTCGTACGTATTTAAAATATGTTTTTTTAGTCGTGCACGAACATTTGCATTGCTCTAATATTTCACATCTCTTCATGATTAAACCCGCTCCTTTATGATCTCTAATGTTGGCCGCTCATGAATGTTTTTATCTTTATTACTCATAGGTGACAAAAGCCTGTTTTCGTTTGATAACAATGTAATGAAATAGAAGTAGAAAACAATGCTAGCACAAGGGTTTTTATTTTTTTCTTATTTAATTTACTCTCGTAGCCTTCGCCCAAACGTGGACCTTAGATTCTCGGCTGCGATGTTCCAGATACTACTCACTTCCGCGGAGGTTTTATAAAAATCCCTGTAATATGGTTATTCCCTAAGCTTGTAACCTATGTGTAGTGCTGTGTGATCTCAGGATTGTTCATTTGGATGTCGGGTGGTCATATTAGGACAAACCTGAATGTGGCTCTCTTGATTGCAAATTCTATTTTGGTACCATCTGAAGTGAGAGCTATTATAAAGTTTCTATGTCGTGACGCTATATAGATTTCAGTAGATGATCATTCATATTGTAATGAAATAGAGAATCAGGCTATGATAACAAGAGACTTGGATTTCTTGTATATAACGTTACATTTTATTCAAACACTGACTTCATCAATTACTTTGCAAGTAATAGTGTACGGTCTTTGCGGTCCCACAGCTCTTCATCCGAATCTTGGATATTACATTCTCGTTGTGGATGTTTGAGAGAGTCTCTGACTCCATTCTTGGGTGTGTGTGTTTTTTTTATATCTTTCGTAAAGCCTTTTGCCCACTCTTACAACCAAGATACAGCTTCTCAAGTTATGTGAATTTGCACTACACGGTAGGGGTTACTTTAGATCGACGCTGCACCTGACTTCCTCGACGGTCTGATGTGATAGTGAAAAAAAAAGTATAGTCTGTTATTCGAAGGCTGATATTATTGGCAGCTGAAAATTTCGAAAATGAATATATCACTTTTAAGATATGTCCTAATTTCAATATAACTGCGCACATTTTGAAGATCAGCTTCAATGATGTTACGCAATCCGCTACAGTGACTCGTGTATAAAGAAAAATATAAATAAATTTATGTCGTATATGCGCAGACATAATTAAAATACATGACATGTGCGCATCTTATTAATATTCTGTATCATTATCAATTAGTATTAATTACATGATCTTCTTAATTTAAAATACTTATATACATTTTATATATACTTTAATATTTATAATTTTTTTCCTAATTTTGAATGCGATATGCATTCTGTACGAAAACAGTTTTATTTACATTCTTCGGACTATTGTCCTCATCTTTGTCGCCATATATATTACAACGTTTCTGCCGTTGTACGCTGCAGCCTTCTTCAGGTTTTAGGAATGTGGAATTGAACTCTTTATTTCGCTTTATTTCGCTCACTGGTGTAGAATCTTAAGTTCCACGCGCCATGTTTAATGGATGTCAGTTATCAGTTATCTCCAATTAATTTCCCTCTCCAAGTTCTCCACTTCCTTAACTCACACACTTTGGGTCCAGTCACTGGATCTAACTAAAGTCTTTATCCACTGTGCCATGTTTCTACTCCAGTGAGCGAAATAAAGTGTTCAGTTCGACATTCCAACCACCTAAAGAAGGCCGGAGCGTACAGCGGTCGAAACGTTGTAATAAATATGGCGACAAAGACGAGGACAATAGTCCAAATATTGTAAATAATTACATAATACCTCATCTCAGAAATATAGACAGACAATGAAAAAGGTTTTATTCCATGAATTCTGTCGTCCTTAGTCTTTTTAATGCAAAGTTTGTGATATTTGTAAATATGGAAATTGAAATCATCTCCATAAACAGCAAAAACCTTTTTACTATTTGTACTTTTCTTTTCCATATATAAAAGCATCAAGTGATGGAAATGCCTTTTATTTTCCTCCATTTTTACAGTTAACATAAAAATACACTGAAAATTCAAAAAACACACACACACATTTCGTTGAATTATCCCTTTTCAGTACGTACGTATGTATGCATATAGAATAAATTTTTAGTCACACATTAATCAAAATCACACGTTCAAAACTGATGGATGGTAAAAGATTCGCTTGGTGATTTGGAGAAGTACTTGTAACAAATACATGTCATCATCACCGAGTATGTATTTGTGTGTGTGTGTATGTGTAAATATATAATTTTTACTTCCGTGTAGACCAGGATTTAAGTAGACATTCCGTTTATTTTCAGTAATATTTTATTACGTCTACCGGCCTGCAAACTCGAGAATTCTTATTAAAGAAAATGCACCCTGCGGCAGGATTCGAAACTAAGTTCTTCTATGCAGATGAAACCGCCATTTAGATCGCAAGTTACAAAGAGCTTCACTGCCAAACCAGATTCTATTAGCCTTTGAAGCATGTTTATGTTTTCGGTTCATCCTGCAACATCTACATCTTGCGGCCTTAGCCGAGATTGAACTCACCAATACTTTGATTGGTGTAGTTCATAACCTTGTCAAATAGCTGAATTCTTGATGCTTCGCTCGGGCTATCAAGGGTGTTTTTATCGTGACACCATCACTAAATGGATTGCCAACCAAGGCTCAGAGAGACTCCATTCACCCTCATCTAAGAGCAGGTTTTGAATTCAGAGTTTTCCTTCTCCTAGACCAGTTGCCATCCAAGGGTATAGAACCCAGTCTGTCCTGCTATTTACCCATAGCTGGAGGGAGAAGAGAGAGGATTCACACCTTTCCCAAGGGTGTTAGCACGTAAGTGAATGTAATGGATTCGACTGGAATTCGAACTCGGCTCTCCGATTCCTCAATCCAAGCCACTATCCATTACTCCACCGTGCCTCCTCCTGATACCCTGCATTGATGCCTTGCAGAAGACCAGAGAATACTACAAATCATATGTGGACTGTTAAGAATTGACATTTTGAGCAGAGAACTAAGATACTTTGATCCAAAAGCAGACCTGCAAGATTAGCCTTGATTAAAAGAAATCAGCAAGTCTTGGATCCCATGACGTGATTGATTAGGGACAGAAAGTTTGAGAACTTTTCAGGAGAGATATGTACTCATTTCAAAACAATACAAAACTCCTTTAAAGTAGAAACTTCTGATTTCAATGCTCGTGTTGTAGCCCCATGCCACTTCTGCTAGTCTTCCTTGTAAGCCTAACCCTAAGTGAAAGTATCCAGGTTACTCGTTTTATCTCCTGTCACGTTCTCAAAATGAGGGACGCGGTCTTTTGCGATGCTTAGTCACTTTTGATTGAGACGAGGTTTTAATAAACATTTCTCAGACAATAAGGGAGAATAATATCTGTCGTCTGCAGTGGAAATATTTGTCTAAAAAAGCGAAATGGACGAATAAATGTGCGGTGTTTGAGCCACGGACAAACACAAAAAGCAAATCCATTTTTGTAAAACGAAAATATGTGAAATGTTCGCTTTAATTAAATGTGCGGTTTTAATTAATCCTTGGTCTAAAGAAGATTTAATAGAATTTTAGTGAATGAAATTCTGTCATCACTAACAATAAATATAGATTGAATATTCATACAAAAGATCGGATTAGATAATATTATAAATAAATAATTTATTTTTCAGTTTTCCTTTACATGAAACTTGTTTTCATTTTACTTCACGCACATCATGAATAATGCAAGATTTCCATAAGCAAATACATATATACATAAATCATATATATATATATATATATATATATATATATATATATATATATATATATATTCGACGTATGAGAGTCAAGCAGATCAGTTCCTAGGAAACCGACAGCAGCACATGAGATTTGATTATAGTGGTGAAGATTTCGTGCAGAACAATCCACACATTTTGAAGGGCCGAATACAGAGACCTGGTGCACTATGTGCCACAAGGTCCCCAAACCACTTTCCGCAGGTTTTGAATTCAGAGTTGTCCTTCTGCTAGACCAGTTGCCATCCAAGGCTATAGAACCCAGTCTGTTCTGCTATTTTACCCATAGCTGGAGGGAGAAGAAGAGGATTCACACCTTTCCCAAGGGTATTAGTAAGTGAATGTAAATGTATTCGACTGGAATTCGAACTCGGCTTTCTGATTCCTCAATCCAAGCCGCTATCCATTACTCCACCTTGCCTCCTGCAATGGGGCACACAGGTACGAATCCAGTCAAGGGTGCATTTATTTAATAAATTTTCTCGTGTGTGCAGGATGGTAGACGAAATAATTTACTGATTAAAATAAATGCAGCATATACTCAAATGCGGGTATTCACTAATAAAAAACCTTTTAAAGCAATAAAGAGTGAAAATTATTGTGCGTGCGTATATATGTGTGTGTGTTTGTGTGTTTATATGTGTATAATATGTGCAATTTGTAAATGTGTGTGTATTTCTTAAGCACTGATTAATATTTTTGTCTGAAGATAGATATATAGATAGATAGACAGACAGATAGATATGAACAGAGACAGACAGATAGATAGATAGAAAGATAAGATATATGATATAAGATAGATAGATAAGATATATGATATAAGATAGATAGATAGATAGATAGATAGATAGATAGATAGATAGATATGATATATGATATGATAGATAGATAAGTACAGAGTTAGATACAAACAGAGGTAGATAGATAGATAGATAGATAGATAGATAGATAGATAGATAGATAGATAGATACGAACAGACATAGATAGATACGAACATTGATAGATAGATAGATAGATAGATAGATAGATAGATAGATAGATAGATAGATAGATAGATAGATATGCGCAGACTGATGAAGAAAGATGGTTCTATACGCTCTCGGGTAGTTGACATTCAGACGAAACAAAGTTTGGATCATAATGAATGTTTAAATTCCCTTCTAGACCGAAATTTTGGAATCATAATAAATATCATCTCTGCAGAAGGTGGTTGTGCTTTAAGGTGAAGTAACCGCATATCTTTGCTACTTAACAATCTGTGCTTTTCCTTTTCAAAGCAATGTTTAAATGCTCTAAGCGCTGCCAACAGATGCCCTCTGTAATCGTAAAATTGACTTGTAGCATCTAAAAATGGAACAAACACTTTCCTTTGAATGGACATCAATTTCGGTTTGTGTGCTTCCACTGAGACATTGTCCGCGTCACTTTATATTCTTGTAATCAATTTTTTTATTACCAGTCACTAATCCATCCAAAAATAGGGAGTTACATGCACGAGAAATCAGAGAAGTGCAGATGACCCAATTTGCTTTAGTGTTGCCATTGGTCAGATGAAGGGAAAAACTATTTTCTACATTTACCTGATTTGGAAGATGACAATGAAGTCCGGAGATGTTTGTAATGGTTTTGCAGATAATTCTTCAACCGTAAGAACACTATCTCTGTCGTGACCAACAAACGGTATCTTAACATTAACCCTAATAAAAAAAAAGATTTCTAATGTAACTCTTACTTTGAAATTATTTACTCGAAACTTTAAAACATTTCTATATTTTATTTCGTTTAAAAGAATTTATAACGCCAAGCCATGTATGTTAGAGTTATTTTTTTAATATTAGTATTTCTTGTAAAATTACAGAACATTCAAAATGGATGTAAACAAAAAATATTTTAGCCTGGCTAAGAAGTCATTTAAAAAACAATAATCAGCAACTAGGAAAAGAGAGCAGAACTGTTACGTAATATCAATCTATACTTCATGGCAGTGAATTTTGAAATATTTCTTTACAGATGAAGAAAAGAAGACTAGGTGAAAGAGATGGGATTCTACAGAAGGATGCTGAGAATACCATAGACAGTGAACGTATGCAAAAAGAAGTCTTAAAGACAATGGAAACAAAAGAATGCTTACTTACAGAATCAGAGGTAGCTGAAATTTCTTGGCTGCATAAAGAGGAAGGAAGGCTTGGAAATTAAACACACACAGAATATATCGCATGCAAAAGTGGCATGAAAATTGCAGAGAGTCATCTACTTGACGAGCTTGTATGTATGGATGGCGGGACGCGAAAAGAAGGGATGTTAATAAAGCAAACGTTACTAAGAGTTATAATCCATATTATTCTCCTAGTTATGGGTTAAATAATAGGACATGTATCTCGAAAATTGACTTTTATTCTCAAAAATGTGGTAATGTAATATTCACTCTTCAAAAAAGAGAAATATTTATTCTAACAATTCAAAATATTTTCCGGCATTAAATTGTCTACAAAGGGTTGATAAGTCGTAAAAAAAATCACTGAATTATATTTGTGGTGTAACATCTTTTTCTTTTTTTTTTCAATTTTTAACATAAGCACTTTCCTTTTAAATGCACATGAATCACAGACTATTAATCACATATAATTTGCATAGGATAAAATTTAAATGAATTTTCATCTACCTGTCAGTATTTTTGAATTAAATCTTTAATGCCTATGCAGTATTTTATGATGTCTTTCATTTTTAGTGGGAAAGTTCTGGAAGTAATTGCTGTATACTTTATTTGGTTTGCATTCTGCAAATATGCCAAAATCTTAGTGCATATTATAGTAAGGTAGAGTTTTATATAGCAAAGCAAAACGACTTAGAAGACAACGGAGGTATGTGGAATAATCTTAGTTTAAGTAGAATTATTGATCACTTTAAATTTTATGATGAGAGCAAGAGAGATGTGTTGCAATATTATAGCGTCTTCAAAATCTATTTTGTGAATCGTATGTCACAAACAAAACAACGGACAGATCAAGTAAATGCTCCATCATTTTGTCCAAAAGCGGAGAATACCTGATCAAAAAATAAAGGTTAACTAAAAGCACCAATTTAATTGAACAATAATGTAAGTGCATAAATAAACCGGAAAATTAATTATAATCATCATTAGTATAGATAGATATTATGAGCTGAATCGGATAAAATATGTTGCATATATACTTAAAAATGGGCACAGAAAAATGTGAAGGACATGGATTGTTTTATTTGTTTATATTTCTGAGATGAGATATTGTAATTATTTAGATTATTTACATTGTTCGGACTGTTGTCCCCATCTCTCGACGTTTCGGTCGTTATACGCTCCGGCCTTATTCATGTGACTGAAATATCCAACTGAACCCTTTATTTCGTTCACTGGGGTAAATTGTTCTAGTTTCACGTGCTATACATCTTCTTGATGTCTCCGTTTATCTCAACTCTACAATAACCCGGTATTGAACTCACAACTCTTTGGGTCAAGTGAAAGGATCCAAATAACCCTTTTATTCACTTTGCCATGTGTCCTTTAGGACATCAGTACATGAATGTTTGGGTCTTATAAACTTAATGTTTCAGTAACTATTGGTCACCAGAGCTGGTCTTTTAATTTTGTTATCATTATTGCATTTCTCTTGCACTCAGTATTACGGATTCCCATATTGTATCCATTTCTACGCTTGTCCGGGTTAGGAGATTTCTGTACCCTAGAATATGCGGTGATTCCTTAAGTTTTCGAATTTTCCCTTGATGTTCTATGTCTCTTACTTAAACTCATCCCAAAGGTGGCGGGGATCACTCTTTTCACTCCGTAGGAGTTTAGCTACGCTTGATTTTTCTATTTCTCCTTGTGTTACGGCTTTATGATATCCTTTTAGTCTTACGTTAATAGGGTGGCCTGTTTCTCGTTACCACAGCTGCACGGGATGGCGTACACAAAATCCTCTACGGGTAGATCTTATTCAGAAGAAGTGTCTGCAAAGTGTTAAACCACTTTTAAAGGTCATGCTGATGTTATATGGACCACAGTTCTTTTGTATTTTCTACGATAATCCCTTAAGATCGGGTAGGCAGACCGAAGCTGTTTTCTGGGTGTTGTTATACTCTTGTACCCTTCTATTGCCGTAGCTGCTGCCATGTATCCAGTGTACGTTGTTATGTTACAGGGCACTGCTTATCTGAGTCGCCACATTTTCTCACTTTTGTAAGCAGCGGACTACCCCTTTCTTTACATTGTACGAGTGGTGGGAGCTGAAGTTGAGGTATTGTCCGGTGAAAGTTGACTTGTGGTATACGAATGTCTTGAAACCATGCTCTGTTCATGATATTAGTATATCCAGGAATGCGAGTGTCTTGTCGTTTTCTCTCTCCACTGTGAACTGTATCGATGAGATTATTCGGTTCACATTGTGTGGCCAGTGTCTCCAGGTGTCATCTACCTATCTCAGCATTAAAGGTTGGCTTCAGTGATGTGGATTCTAATGCCATTTTTCCGAAGTTTTCCATCTATGTTTGCCATGGCTAATGTTGCGTTAAAATACCACAGCGCAAACTTTAAGAAAAGATAAAAAAAACAACGGCTCGTCGTCTAAAAGACGCCCAGGTTTACCACACAACAGTACAAGGATTCATTGCAGTTTCAAATGCACAATTTCGGAAGGACAACCAAAAGTAACCAACGACAAACACAATATACAAATTAACAAGATTTTATTACATGTAGACAATTCATTTACATATAAGAATGCGTAGAAATATGTATACTGTACTTTTCTGTGTAGAAAGATGCATGCGTTATTTTATGAGGGCAAAAGTTGAAATAAAAACTTAGCTTCAGTTTTTCTTCTAAAATAAAATGTCTTTTTCTATTCCTCTCTCTCTCTCTCTCTCTCTCTCTCTCTCTCTCTCTCTCTGATGTTTTTCTTTGCCGCTTTTAATCTCAAACAAGTTCGTTAGATCAAATAGCGTTGCCCTTTGGTCTATTCTTCTTATTTCAATGTTGCATTCAATATCTGGTCATTTATTTTCGGCACTGCAGAATTCGTACATTTGGTTATGAAAATCCGATGCTATGTAAGTCATAGGTTTACCTGTGCAGCATTCATGTTTCGAATCCTTCATCCAATTAGGTATATCGCATATGCGCTTCTTAGGTGACGTTCAGGTTTCGCCATTCATCTATGTCCTTAACATAATCTGCATAGTGTTAAGTTAAATTAGAGTTCGTTTCGTCGTGTGATCTCTTGCTAGACTGTAACAAGTGAAAGAGACTAATCTCCATTTAATTATGTGTTGGAGTTTCGTGTGAGCTGGAGTCGACATTCGTTCTCTTCAATTCGCAAAGTCAGTTCACATGAACTTAATATACAATCCGCTTCCTTCCAGATTCGTCACCCAACTGAGTTCTGTCGATCTTTCCCGCTGAATCGTTCGTATCTGGTCACGTGATTCGTCAAATGTATGAGAATCTGTTTTATATTTGGCTTCCATCTGTTGTCGTGGTTGTCAGTCTGACCTAATCTTCTTTGAGTTCAACGACTGCTATTACCTACCAAACGAAAGAGCGGGAGATTTCATATATTATATTGTTAGATAGATGGGAAAGAGAGATGGGTCACTAAGTGTAAGATGTTGTGTAGGCATGGGTGGTGAGTTGCGGAAAGCCGTAACACTGGTGATAATGGTGAGCCCATTGCTAAGCCTTCATCCTGTCGATGTATGTCTGATCCCATTCCGTAGTTTGTTTTTGTACAGACAGTCAGGATCTCTATCAAATTATCTATTGGTATACTGGTTCGTTCTTCTAGGGAGGTTCGAGGCCAGTCTGTCCCTGACTACCGATAGTTCCTCCTCTGTGGCTATCTTGAGGAACAAACTCACCACGTCCAGGCTCACCATCCGAAAGATTCGAACATATAAGGGTCATTTTCCTTTTAATGAGACTTATATCTAGAAGCAAGTGACTCAGACGGTGCAACAACAGAGGATTGGGAGCTAACGATTGGCCTGAGTGGAATACTGTCCTTGTGTATTTTGGGGAAACCGTATATTTGAGGTAATTTGGTGTAAACGCAGCGACAACTGCCTGTATGTGTTAAGTGGGAAATGATCCAAACTGAGACATCAGGGAGAGGAATGGTACGTGGAACTAGAACAATCTAGCATGGTGGACGAAAAAAAAGGATCAGTTCCAAATTCCAATCACCGCAAATATCCTTAAATGCCTATAATTTATAAAAGAAGTCATTTTTTATACCAACGGTTTCCCATACTTAATACTTCTCGTTTTTCACTCTCGCGTGATCATGTGTGACGTCACGAGGTGCGACGCGATTTTCGCTTACGAGTCGTCGTTACTTGGAAATTTTCATGCTGCAAGGACAGACTGTCCGTATGTTGTTTGATTTATTAAAATTGTCATCTTTGATAATGGCTTGTGCAAGCCAAAAGCTTAGATTGGATTTAAACATGTATCAATATGGTGTTTTCCTTTCGTTTTTCAACGATAATGTGATTAAGCTTATCAGACAATATGAAACGAACTTACTTAATATAAATAGACAAAACTTTTCTATATTATTTAATGAAACATACATTAATGAAACATTGCTGCCTAAATATACACAATATATATATATATATATATATATATATATATATATATATATATATATCTTCGCATTTAAATTACTACATTAGTTTTTTCGTATCGGTCTCTATATGTCTATCCTTTTTTTATATATCTATTAGGTTGGTGCCAAAATAATGTCGTTTTCTCACATATGTTACTTTTATATATGATTTCTGAATTAATTTATTGATATATATAGCCATGTTATATATCATTTTGAAGCGCGTTTCCTGCTCTATCGAATCGTGTTATTCGTTACCTTTCTCAATCTCTTCATTCATTTTTTGCAGGCTTTTCGACAGCATGGACAAAATTCAAATACGCACGATTTTCTTGTTTCAGCTCAAACTAGGCCAAAAAGCTGCCGAGACAGCTCTTGATATCAATGATGTGTTTGTCCCATTAACCACTAACGAACGTGTGGCACAACGGTGGTTCAAGAAATTTCGCAATGGTGACGAGAGCCTCGAAGATGAAGACGGTCGCGGCCGGCCGACTGCGGTTGATAACGAACATTTGAAAGCCTTAATTGAAGCCGATCCTCGCAAAACCACACAAGAAGTTGCTGTTGAACTCGAGGTCGACAACTCAACAGTCGTTCGCCATTTAAAGCAAATAGGGAAGTCAAAAAAGTTGGATAAATGGGTGCCGCATGAATTGAACGATAATCAAAAAAATCGTCGTTTTGAGGTGTCTTCTACGCTCCTTCTGAACAACAAAAACGACCCCTTTCTCGAGCGAATTGTGACGTGTGATGAGAAGTGGATCCTCTACGACAACCGACGACGTTCGGCACAGTGGTTGGATGCCGGATAAGCTCCCCAACACTTTCCGAAGCCGAAATTGCACCAAAAAAAGGTTATAGTCACTGTTTGGTGGTCCGCGGCCGGTCTCATCCATCATAGCTTCTTGAATCCGGGCGAAACGATTACGGCGGAGAAGTACTTCCGACAAATTGACGATAAACACCAGAATCTCCAACGTATGTGCCCGAGATTGGTCAATATGAAGGGACCAATTCTCCTCCATGACAAGGCTCGCCCGCATGTTGCTCAACTGACCCTGCAAAAACTAAACGAATTGGGCTACGAGACTCTGCCTCATCCGCCATATTCACCGGACCTCTCGCCCACCGATTATCTCTTTTTTAAGCATGTCGACAACTCCCTGCGCGAAAAATGCTTCAAAAGCCGAGATGATGCCGAATCGGCCTTCAATGACTTCATCGCTTCCAGAACTCCGGATTTCTATGCTAATGGGATAAATATACTTGTTTCTCGTTGGCAAAAATGTGTCGATTCTAATGGTTTTTATTTCGATTAATAAAGTTTATTATGAAAGGAATTATGATCTTTTGAAGTTGAACGTCAAAAAACGATATTATTTTTGCACCAATTTAATATCAATCTAACTCTGATTATATCCAAAATAGTTTCTATCTATCTATCTATCTATCTATCTATCTATCCCAAACTCTATCTATCTATCTATCTATCTATCTATCTATCTATCTATCTATTCTAAAGTTTATCTTTATATGATAACTATGTACAGAATGATGTTTTTCGGAATACCTAACTTGTCCATAGAATTTATATCCGCATTCGACAGATTTGACTAAAAGCGATGCCTCGTTTTGTTCACATCCATTCCATTGATATTCCTTCATTTTTTTTATTGGCCTGTTGCATTAATTTGCTGTGAGGCATATATTATATTCCACTACATTGCATAACCACATTTTCCTAACAACGGATATTAATCTTAAACAGAAGTTAATGTCGAACTGCGCATCATTTTTCTCCCTCTGGCTCCAGGTGGTGAAAGCAATGTAGGAATTAATTGCAGAAATGTCTTTTTTTTTTACCTATCGTGAAATCTCATTTAAAATTCTACTTCATTGTAAACATATTCATGTTTTATTTTTTCTTTCAATAATTTAATTAATTGTAAAGAAGTATAATTTATTGTCATGAAAATACGCGGCTAAAGATTTTCCTGTATTTTATTTTTAAATAACCAAAAATTCATATCCGTTGTCCTTGGAATATAACAGGCAGGTATTTCCTGATATATCCAGTAGATTTACATGAGAAAGATATGAAAGGGTCAATGGATATGAATGAGCCTTACCTATATTTACTTAATATAGATACGAACAAAATGAAATCTGATAAAAGTAAGAATGAAGCTATAAAAAGAAAAACAGAATCTCATGATTGATTTGTTCTTTTGCCTTACGTAGAAAAAGAGTTGTTTCGTTAAAGATTTATGCGGAAATTGAATTAACACCAATTTTAACGACTGGTTATCAGAACGGATTTAACAGTAAGATTACTTTTCTTTTTAGCCGGGGAAAAGAAGCCGCAGATACTTCAGCTTTTTTATGGTCATTTTATTTTGATGAAAGATAATTGGTATCACAACTTAGTAGATACTTATTAGTAAGTAATCGGCTATAGAACATTGTTTCCTTCAAATCATTCTCAATTCTGTCACCAGGCCTAACTTATAATTACATATTTGTGAAGGTGTCTGAAGATGTAAATGAATCCCTGTCCCTTATTGAAAAGTTTTTTATAAACAGTCTCAATGAGAAAAGCTCTACACTTGGTCTTTTCATCCATCCTCATTTGCAGAAATGAACTCACACTGATATAGCGTATTAACGACGTAGCTAGTCTAACTCTTATAGTAATTTTCTAAGCGAAGCTTAGATGTGGCACAAGGCCAAAATTATGAGGCACCCATTTAGGATCGAACTCACTAATCAGTCGCAATTGTTCTAGTGAGACATGCTTGCTAACCTTTATTACATCACGACGATTTGACCTGTAATTTTCTAAGCGTATGCAAGATGTGGCACAAGGCTGAAAGTATGAGCCACCCAGTGAGGGTCGAACTCACTAATCAGTCGTAATTGATTGAGCGTGTCACTATTGACCATAGCAACACATCGAAATACTCCTAGAGTAATTATTAAATGTAAGTATGATAGCCGTTAAGGACGGTCTGGATAAGTTTATATCAGTTTTTTCTTCTTCTTCTTCTTTCTCTCTCTCTCTCCGTCTCTCTCTTTGATGTTTTTCTTTGCCGCTTTTAATCTCAAACCAGTTCGTTATATCAAACGATGATGTTTCTCCGATTACCTAACTTCTCCTCTATAGAATTTATATCCGCATTCGACAGATTTGACTAAAAGCGATGTCTAGTTTTGTTCACATCTTTTACATGGATATTCCTTCCTTTTTGTTATTGACCTGTTGCATTAATTTGCTGAAGGACATATATTATATTCCACGACATTGAAAAACCACATATGATAGCCGTTAAGGACGGTCTGGATACGACAACGTTTGATCACATAATGATTGTTGGCCCCTATATTTCCCCAGTGTATAATCCCTCTAGCTTTAATCAGGTAACATTAGCAAGGGTACATTCCAAATGCAATGTTGGAATCCTCCAAGTTTGGTGCTGTTCAACCAACAAGTCTACAACGTGTACTTCTTACGTAACGTTTCCCTAAGGTAAGATATTGATGCTACAACAGCAGGTATTGCATCTCAACTTTACTACAGAAAACAGAAAGTCTTGTATCATCCCACCAAATCCAGAAAAATCTTGCTTCTAGCCTTTTGTGGATAAAATGTGTATGGAAAAAGCTACACGATGTTATAGATA
>CAHIKZ030005400.1:2127500-2185000 GCA_903632075.3 Acanthosepion pharaonis
GGTTGGTCGCAACTGGCTCAAAATAAAAGCACAATGATTATTACTTCTTCTCGCGAGTAATCTCGGAAAACAATAAAATTTCGATAAGATGCGAGATTTCCAGCACTTCGATAAAAACTTCCTGTGCTAATAAATCAAAGCTTGAGACGAATTTATGTCTGAAAGAAACAGGGCGTCTTTATGAAATAATACCTTTTATAAAGAGAGGAAGAAGAGAAAAGGTGGGAGGAGAGGTGATTAAGAAGAAAGAAGGAAAAGAATGCAAAAGGAAAGAAGAAAAAGAACGGAAAATAAAGGTAGAAATTTTGGTAACAAAGGAGAAAGCAAAGAAAAGGAATAAGAAGAGAGAAAAAAAAGTAAAACAAAAGAAGCTACATAACTGAAAAAGAAGCTAAAGAAAGAAATAGAATGAAAAAAGAAAAAGAAAGAATGAAGAAAAAGACGAAAGAAAGGAAAAATGAAGAGACAAGAAAGAAAGAGAGAAAATATAATAGGAAACAAAAATGTTAGATAAGGAAAGAGAAAAAAAACAAAGTTAAAAGAAAGAAGAAGAAAGTGAAAGAAAAATGATACTAAAAAGAAACAGAAGAAAGGTTAATTGAAAAAAAAAACAACGTAAAGAACAAAAGAAAGTCAAAAGAAAGAAAAAGAAAGAAAAAGAGAGGAAAAAGAAAGAAAAAATAGGAAAAAGAACGAAAAAATGAAAAAAGAGAAAAAAGATAAGATAGAAGACTAAGAGGTAATTAAGAAGAAATATAAAAAAAGAAACGGACAGAATAAAGATACAGAAGATATAAAGAAAAAATGAAAAAGAAAAGAATGAAATGAAAGGGCGGAAAGTTAGAATGAAGCTTCGAGGTGGTTCATAAAAAAAAACAATTAAAGAGATAAAGTAAGCAAAAGAAAAAGGTTTGAAAGGAGAAAAAAGAAAAGAAATGAAAAATTATAACTCAAAGATGTTAAACTAGGAGAAATTGTAGAATAGATAACGACATGTAAAAATTGTGAATGAATATGGGAATGAATAATGGGAAAAATATATGTATATATAAACGTTGAGTCTTAAAATAAGAGTATTTTCTAAAAACGTGATATAGAGATAAGAAGTGATGGAGGAGGAGAAACGCAGAGAATGGAAGATAAATATAACGACAAAAAGAAAATAGGAAAAGAAATCACGAAAAATTCATTCCTATTTGATGAAAGTAAAACTTAGAAAATTATTATATAAAAGCAACAAAAATTATTATGAGTACCGAACAAAAAACACGGATACAGTGACCGACCGATAAAGATAAAACGGAAAAAGAAAAAAAGGACAGGTAAAGAAAAACAAGTGCAAAGACCCATGGGTAAAAAAACGGGCATAAAATTAGATTGATAAAGGAAAAAAAAACAGGTGTAAATTCCGATAGAAAAATACTAAAGAGGGGTGTACAAATCGATTGGTAATTAAAAAGACGGGCGTAAAATCGGTAAATGAAAAACTGGCGTAAGCTTCGCGAGTTAAAAAAGAACTTAGATAAAGACCGAATATTAAAGTAAAGATGTGCACCAGAACAGATAGACAAAGAAATAAGCGGACGTAAAAACTGAAGGTTAATAAGAAAAGAGCCGAAAGTACGATTGGTAAAGGAAAATTCGGGCATAAAGAAAATCAACGAATAAAGGAAAGCAAGACCGTAAAAACCAATGGTTAAAAAAATAGTTAAATAAAAATAGTAATAGGTACATGCAAATATATTTCTACTAATGTTTACATTATAAAAAGTATATGAACCACTCAAGGTAGAGATTTTATGAGATTTGTAATAGGATCATAATAGAAATAATTAGGAAGTAAAGGTTATGGTAGTAGGAGGTTAAGATAGGGCTACTAGCCCAACAACTTGGAGATCTGATTGTATTGTTCGAGGTTGCACAGGCGAACCTACTTGGGTAGAAACTGCCTGTGTGAAAATTCATTTTCCCAAATGAAATATGAGACCTACAATGGCGGCTCTTAGTAGTAAAGATAGCACTGATATATGAACATATATATAGGTAATTATTAATATGTCTAGTTTGACACAAGGCTACATAAGTATCGCATTCCTTAGGAAAAAACTTGATAGGATTGAGGAAAGGCTTGGTTATTGATTGTAGTGCCACGTTAAACAACCGCTATCTATCTATCTATCTATCTATCTATCTATCTATCTATCTATCTATCTATATATATATATATATATATATATATATATATATATATATACCTGTGTGAAAATTCAATTTCACAAATGAAATACAGATGTATGAGACCTACAATGGCGGCTCTTAGCAGTAAAGATAGCACTGGTATTTGAAGATACATATAGGTAATTTTTAATATGTCTAGTTTGACACAAGGCTACATAAGTATCGCATTCCTTAAGAAAAAAACTTGGTAGGATTGAGGAAAAGCTTGGTTATTAATCGTAGTGCCACGTTAAACAACCGCTATCTATCTATCTATCTATCTATCTATATATATATATATATATATATATATATATATATATATATAATCTTCAGAAACTGTAACAAACAAAACACAGACAAAACTAGAAAAGCAATAATAAAGATTTACAAAAATAACGGATTCGACATATATATAAAACTAATCTAAACGAAGTACATATTCTAGATGTTACCTTCAACCTTAAAAAAGGCACATATAAACCACACAGAAAACCCAATGATAAACCACTCTATATACACACATCTTCCAACCATCCACCTTCTATAATAAGGCAGATACCAAAATCGATTAACCTCAGACTTTCTGACAATTCCTCCAATGAATCCAAATTTAACCAAGCTAAGAAAGACTACGAAACAGCCATAAAAGATAGCGGATTCCCAGCAACACTCACATACTCACCACAGAACACAAGTAAAGGACAACAGGAAAAGAGATATCATATGATTCAACCCACCGTACAGCAAAAAAACGTAGGAAAAATATTCTTCAATGTCTTACACAAACACTCCCGGAATCAAGCACCCTACACAAAATATTAAACAAAAACACAGTAAAAATCAGCTACAGTTGCTCCGAGAACATGGCACAAATAATAAAAAAAAGCACAAGAAAACTATCAACAAACCACACGAACAAATCAAACTCACGTGCAACTGCAGAATAAAGAACGAATGTCCCTTAAACGGTAATGTTTACAAAACAATGTAATATACCAAGCCACGATAAAACCACCAGATAATGAAGAATAAGCTTACATAGGAGTAACTGAAGGACACTGGAAACAAAGTAATTATGCACACAAGACGTCTTTCACAAATAGTAAATATGCGAAAAGCACAATGCTTTCTAAGTATATCTGGGAAATTAAATTAAAAAACAAAACGCACATCACACAAACATACCTTGGAAAATAAGGAAAAGATCATCAGCCAACAACAACCAATCCAAATCTTGTAAATTTTGCTTGGAGGAAAAAATAGCTATCATTACCTTCCCAGACCAAATTAAATTATTAAATAAAAGATCAGAGTTACTCTCAAAATGCAGACATGAAAATAAATTTTTACTACGTTACTTAAAAATCAAAAACTGAAAAAATAAAATAAAATATATAAATAAAACGACAATAAAATAAGCAAAATAAATGAACCCAAACAAATTACCAAATTAGACCCGTTAGAATAGACGAAATAGAATAAATAAATAAAAAATAAAAAACAAAATCAGTGAACCCAAATAAATAAAGTAAATAATAAACAAATTAACAAATCATTATGACCAAAATATTAGTTAGACTATAAAAATCAAACCAAAAATTAGACGAAAAATATAGCTATAACTGTTATATAACGATTAAAAAAAAATACTATGTTCCATAAAAATCGAAAACCGAAAAGAGTAAATAAAAATATACAGTATAATAAATAAATAATAAAAAGAAGTAAAATAAATTAATCTAAATTCATCCAAATAAATAAATAAAATAACAAACCAATCCCGAAAAAGTAACCGTTAGAAAAAAACAAATAAAGTTATTCCATCCTAATAAATAGATGAAGTAATAAATAAATTAAAAACTACTCCCGCCAAAATAATAGTTAGAATAAACTACAACAATCAGCCCCAAAAATGTATAAATAGCTTTAATTAACTTCCCAAACCAAAACCAAACTATTAAATAAGCGATATAAACAAATTTTTACTACGTTAATAAAAACACCGATTAAAATAAAAAAATAAATAAATAAATATATAAGATAAGAAATAAAATAAAAATAAAAATAAATAAAAACAAGCAAAATAATTTATCCCAAATAAATAAATAAACAAATAAACGACTTCCGGTAAAATAAACGCCAAAATAGACTACCCACAATGCACCACTGGCCTGAAGAATAACAGCACTTGTGGCCTGACGATTGCGTCTAGCATGAAACAGACTGTCGCCTCTAACTGTTGACTTCTATATTCACTTTTATATTTACACATGCTCTATCTCTGATATTGAACACTTTATTCTATAAATGTAGCACATCCTAAGACTATATTCGTTCATATATATATATATATATATATATATATATATATATATATATATATACATATATATATATATATATATATACTGTTCCCATTTTAATTTTTTGCACCTTAATATTGCTCACTGGGTTTTTCCACATGTCTCGCTTTATTTTGTTCGGGAGTGAAATTGTTATCTATTTATACAAGGCTTTTAGATTTATTTAAAGAAACGGCATATTTCTGCCTATCTATTAGAAGGCAAAACCGACAATGTTGTCCAAGAATCATATTCTGTAAGAACCTTTAGCAATTTTAGAGTCATAAATCTTGTAATTTCTAAATAGAGCTATTTTATGGTTTCCACGTTTCTACCTGAGCACCGAATGTGCGCCGCTTTGTTTAATCACCTCTTTTATTTTCAAGATCCTTCTTTATGTTCTTAGCTTTATAAACACATTAGTATTCGCTATTTCACTTCTCTGCATATTTATTTCATTGGTCTACCTATCATAGTATATTTATGCACGTCCATTTTTGGTCATGTCTTCTTATTGTGTATTTCACACCTTGAGATTGTCAAGATTGTCCTATAATTTAAATTCCACAGGTTTAAATTATTCGCAACACGCTTCTGATTTAAAGTTAACAAGTTATCCGAATATATTTGCGGAAATATATTCAAGTATATACAGGGAGTGGCAGAAATCCGTCCCTCATTTTAAGCTCTCATCTGCGTGATACAAACGACGAGGTAAATGTTGATGGTGTTTTAATCTGGCTAATGTCTTATCATTTGTCTTAAATACCATCAGTTACTAGCGTGGCTGGCTTGGACTGGTAGACACTTTTCGTTTTCTGTTGAAACTGGTTAATCTGTAATTACACACAGAGAGCTTGTCATGTTCATTTCATGATACATCGGGATGATGCTTTTACTGCTATGGGTTGACAATTTCAGGTCTGTAGATTCAGCGCTTAAAATAACGCCTCCTTAAAAACCTCGAACCGCTTGCACTCCACAAACTGTTGAGGCTCTGGAAATCATCTACAACCGTCTATGGCGAATACAGTCGACTATAAAGACGTTATCATTTTTTAATTTAAAAAACTGTAGGCACACTGAAATAAGTGTTTTAATACCTTGGTCTTTCTGTCTGTCTTTGAAATGTGAGAGGTATTTTCACAGAAACTTTGTATTTTAACTGGTATTTCTTTCACGTTATTCGACTTGTTTTTAAACATAGTCGTAATAATCATAAGTTGTTTGAATGACTTCGTCCAACAGTTTAACAGTTATTATAAATTTTTGACTAAGTATTTTTTTTTCATTTTATGTCTCTTGCTTTTACACCATGTATTATTAGTCTGGCCATTTACTGTAATTATCGACTACAACTATATATATTCTGAACCATGGCATATCGGTTTTTGATCAAGGTTGAATTTTGATAGGCGATGACTTCGCTGCTAGAGAACAAACTCTGCATGATTCCACTAAATCTTCAATATCTTGATCCCTTTTTTTTGGCCAGTAAGTATAAAACATCATTAAGTATTTTATTCTAGAAATTCCTGGATTTCTTATGTGGAATTGGTTTAGCATACGTTTTTGCAAAGCTGCGAGTATCACAATTCTTTCTACGTCCAAAAGTACATTATTGCAAAATGAAAATGCATTATTTCTAGTAATATTTTTCCTTTAAGTCTTAATTATTTCTTCATTTTCATTATAAAGTTGTCTTAATTCTTCTTTCCTCCAATGTTATGGGCAGTTCTCTTATATTATTGTATAATGCATTATTACTTTCATTTTTGGCCCTTATCGCCGCAATTAATATGCCCTCAAGTGGGTCGCCGAATTTTGGTATTAGTCTAGATAATCCGTCTGTATAACTTAATTTGTTGGATGGTAGAAGCTCTATTTTATAATTATAGTCAACAGGATAGTTCCAAAGAGCTGCAGTCTATTTGCTGTATGTGTTGAAACACCTATTTTCGATCTATATATGGATAATAATAGACGATGCTCTGTTTGTAATATGAATTCTTTACCATGTATAAATTTATGAAACTTTTTCATAGCAAATACCATGGCCAATGCTTGCTTTTCAATTTGGCTGTATTTTTTTTTCAGCAGCAATTAATGAGCTTGAAACATGAGCTAGTTGTCTATTTTTTCCGTCCTCATATTAGTGTAGTATGACTGCTCCAATACCCGAATCACTTGCATCTGATGCAACCACAATTTTTAATTTACGGTCAAAATGAACTTTCTTGATCTCTTCAAAAGCATTTTCACTTTTATTTGACCAAGTCCTTTTCAAATCTTTCTTTAGTAGTTTATTCAAGTGGAGTCTTAATTCGTGCATATTTGGTATATATATATATATATATATATATATATATATGTGTGTGTGTGTGTGTGTGTGTGTGTGTGTGTGTGTGTGTGTGTGTGTGTGTGTGTGTGTGTGTGTGTGTGCAGGTATGCAGAAAAATAAGAAAGAACACGTTAGGTAAATAATCCAGGGTTCTTTAGTATTTTTGTTTTTATTTTTTTAAAAACAGTGCTCCATACAGAAGTAGAGCTTATATTATACAAGAAAGACATAATTCGCTTTGAAATAGACACCCCCACCCTACCTCAGCTTGACCTCTCCCTGAAGGTGACTGATATGTGGATAAAAATGGTCGCCCCAGCCGTTTCCATAGTAACGAATGAACATGCTTATAACGATACGTACATTTCAAAATTGGTTATTCCTGAATTTTCACTTGAGAATGGAACAGGGCCTGTTACTTTAATTCAATTTAATTTTAATAATTATATTGATGGTTTCAGCTCTCGTTTTTGAAACATGAGAACTCTTATGTAGCGAAGGAATAATATTTATTAAAAATAATTATAATATATATGTATGTTCGTGTGTGTGTGAGCGTATGCGTTTGTATGTGTGTGTGTTAGTAATGAGTAACCCTAAAAGTGCGAGTAACTTTGTTACGTTTGTTGGAGCGAACATGTTTTTTATTGCTCTCGCTCTTGAAGGATGTGTTAGTCTACCGTTTTCATCGATAATTTGTCCTAGATACTTAAGTCTAGACATAAACTATTCGCATTTTCCTTCGCTAATCTTAAACCATACTGCTTAATTCTGTCAAATCCTCTTTTTTACATCTTCGTATGTTGCTTTCGGGTATTAATTTTAATAATTACATCATCTAAATATGCCTGTGCACAATCCACGAATATTAGGCCTCTAAATAAATCTCTGGAATTAATTCATTTAACTTCAACTTCTCACATTCTCGATACACGACTACTGCATAAATGACAAAATCTTCATCATCGGACTTTACTAAGTTAAGTCATTGTCATCGTGTATTAAATAATGAGCTTCTATAACCAACATTTTTGATAGTATTACAACAGTTTCATCAAAATTTATCTCACCTGGTTTTTTGGGGTTTTTTTTTTTTTCACATATTTTGCTTTTTCTGCACAAAACAATGTTCTTAATAATAAAAGAACTTTCTTTTTATCATTCCAATGCAAACAATACCTTTTGAAGATCACTTCGTATCTTCCTTAATAAGCTAGGAACGTTATCCCTTCAACAGGATTGTATACAAATTCAGTGACTGAATTAGCAACAGAATCTGGAGCGAATGAATTTGGAGTCTTTTCTCCGGTAGTTTTAGTAAATAATTAAAAAAAATTCTGTTTTTGTAATTGCAATTGCTGTTAATGTTGTTGCTTTTGTTGTCCTTGTTGTACTTTTTGTTGCTGCAATGTTGTTCTTGTTGTTGCTTTTATAGCGCCAACATTTGAATCCTGATGGCTTTTAGTTCTTCAATGTTACTGAATATTTTGTAGATTTGTTTTTGAATAACTTTGCCTGTTTATTTCACTGCAGTCCTGCAAATATGATGTCTGTTTGGTGAAGTGGTATGTCATCCAATTCACGATCAATTCATCCAATAAAATTGATCCATTTACCACAAGAACTCATTCATTCTCAAAATACTGCATATTCACTGGAAGGACCTGCAAAATCACACCATGATATATAAATCTCAAAATATTTAATTACAAAAATACGTTAAAAAATTCATAAATCATGAAATTAGTGGAGGAATGAACCCAAAAACTAACAAAATATTGTAACAAAACAAACTTTGGAGGCTGGGATACTTGACCTGGATCATAGCAAAGTCCTGGGAAAAATCCAGAAGCAACACTTCATTACATTAACTGGAAAAACAAATAGTGTCTATCCTAACGAGTAAGAAGGATCACAGGAAACTGTCCCGTTGTGACCAACCGGATTTAAAAAAAAGAATCTCAATACTCGCCTAAGGTTAGCACAAACGTAGCTAGTTATATTCACTCAACTTTCGCTGAAATCTCTCGATAACAATCGCTTTTTATCAGTTCTGATCTTCACCATAAGCTGATGCATAAAGAATCCGCCCAGAGCCCGATGAGAATAGCGTTCGTATTGAAATATTCCCTCCACCCGCGTCGTCCGTATCAACATTTGAGCCACAGCTAGCATGGTCAGAAACACCATTCGTTTCTTTCCAGAATACGGTGAGACACATTATCGCGAGTTCGATGAGTACAAGAATATCGGGAGCGATACCAGCTGTAAACTCGTCGACATAATCCCAGAAAGGGCGCACCTGAGAATAATGCTAGAAGGCGTGTGAAACGGTTTCTTCTAGTCCAAGGATACACGGATGACAATCGAGCAAATCCGCCAGGCCACTACTGAATATCCTGTCACTGAGAGATAGCACATTCCGAAGCAATCGCCAGGTTAAGCAAAAACTCAGACATACTGAGTTAATTCGCCGACTGCGCGCCAAACACCACAAATAGCGCAACTCGGCCAACGATAATCCGAGTTGCTCACGAAGAGGATATTTTGCAAACTCCTCCACCAATTTACGATACAAGAACTTTCGAGGCCGTGAATGGTCACTGGACTGAGGAAAGACCCTCAAGGCTGCTCGACACTTGCTGAAGAAAGTCGACAGTTTCCCTGACCTGCGACGGCGCTTGGTAAGGCCAGGTAAGGCGTCCTAACACTCCCCTACAAAATCGAATCCTCTGTCAAAACGCGTTTTAGGAAAGCCAAACTCAAGGCGTGTCGATGATTCACCAAGTGTGGCAATCCTAGCCCCCCACTGACACGGACGCTGAACACAGGATTTTTTACAGACCTTCTGCTTGCGCCCACCACACAAGAGGGTGGACACCAAGCGCACGATCGCCTTACAATGGTATTTGCAAGGAGGAAGTCCAGCCAAGCAGTAAAGAATGAGAGGAAAGATGTAAGTGGCACATGCCTCAGCTCTACCTTTCAAGGACAACCTCTTTCGGAACCAAGTTCCGACCGACGCTCTGACCATTGCTTGTACTTCTGACTATTTTTTCTCCAGGTAGAGGTCTGTTTCAAACCCCATTCCAAGAATGCGGACAGGACCGTCGCCCCACCAAAGGGCGCTGAAAGAGCGACCCCGGTTCAGGAACCTAAACGCAAGCCAGAAGATTTTTGCGGTTAATGTTTGGCCTCCGTGACCTTTTCGTACTGTTCAAGCGCCTTCTGTACCAGCTCAATGTCGCTGCGACATGAGACGAAAATGGATACGTCATCGGCGTAGGCGGAAACCTTGGTTCGAGGTCCACCAGGGACAGCGATTCTACGTAGGGCCGGACTGCTTGCCTCGTCCTATAGCGTAAAGTAGTGGCAACAGTGGTCAACCCTGACGAACCAACGAGACAGTACAATTGCGCTCGACAGATTTTCGTTCACCTTTACCACAACACTGAGGGAGCGATACAGGAGGCTAATCCAATACAGAAGTTGTGTTTGAATCAGGCAGGTTGCTCTGAATTGATCAGCCCCTCACGGCACAAGTCTGATCATGTCCCAACAGAATCTCGGCAAATGACTAGAAAAGCTCCGTCAGGATCTTGGCCAAAATCTTTAGCTCAGTGTTTAGCGGAGATATGACCCTGTAATCATCTAATCCCCGACTTATATTCTCGCCCTTTTTCAACAGCTTGATCACACCCCAGGTAATGCGACTGGGGATGCACCCCTGCTGGAACCAGTTGTTGAACACGATAGTGTAAATCTGGACAAAGATGTGCGATAGCCTCACGTACAATTCATAGGGAACATCAAGTCCCGGAGACTTGCCACTACTGACGCTCTTCAATGCCAAGTAGACTTCGCCCTCCGTGATCTCAGCTTACAGCTAGCCTCTTCAGTCGTCGAAAGCCGAGAAAATTCAGCCAAATAGCTGCCAAAATCTTTGGTAAAGCGGTTTTCAAAATTCCGCCGAAATGCCTCACACATGTCGTCAGTTGACCTCACAGAACGCCCATCTGATGTTTTGACCTTACGAATGTATCGATCGAAACCTCGATGGATCTCTTGCGCATTGCTGCGCCCATGTATATGGCGTCGTTAGAAATCTTGCTTAACCTATGCCTAACTACCTGACTTATGTAGAGCTCGCCATTCAACCGCTCAAGAACCTGCCTGACTAAACCTATCTCGAAAGAACAACCCCCTTATCTAGTGCGACCTGCTGACTATATTCGGTGGTGAAGGATCTAATCCTATCATTAAGCCTCTCCCCCAACTATTTCCAATAATCACCCCCACTAGTTCCCGCTGTACTAGTCTAATTATCAGTTGCTGAAAGTCCCGCATGTTCAGTAAAGACAGATTGAACTTACAGTCATTCGAGGCCTAGCATCTAGCGCTATTCGGAAACAGACGAGTCTATGATCCGAATAGCCTAACCAATCTAGCAAGTGTATATCGACCATCTTACTAAAATTCTATCCAGGTAGCTGTCTACCCGAGTAGACGGCCACTTACGTGCCCATGTCTACATCACCCGCCAAGGGTGATCGACCCGGTATCTATCGACATGATCAAACTCACCGATCAGATCAACCAAGCTACGATCACCCAATGACCTTCCGCAAGATCCCCGCCACCTGAGTATGTTGGGGTCCAGGATGGCATCCAGTCCGCCACTAAGACTAAGCGGGAAGAATCAACCAGGAACGTACCTAACTGCTGAAAAAACGAGACACGCTCCCCGTGATTGTTGGGTACGTTTAACCAGCAAGCAAACGGGTATCAACTTCGCAAACTTCGCAAACATTGCAAGCAGGCAGGCAAACTTACTTCATCAGGCCTTTGACATTGAAATTAGCTAACTTTAGAAACATTTTTCAAGTTTGATTCCCCTAATCACAGACGGGACACAAATATACAGCAGTCAGGACCCATATGGATTGTCTCAGGTACCCTGTGTCCATCTTCGACGTCATCCATCCATCCGAGACAATCCCGCCAACGTTCATAGGGCACGTTAGTTTTAGCATACTATATAATGAGGGGTGAAGAATCACTTGGACTCTCCCTGAACAAATTTTATATAGTTTTCTAAGTTGGGGTGTGTTCATCTGGAAAGGCGCCCTTTGCCTTAAACAAAAGTGACCACACCCTTAAACATTTCCCCGTGTCCCTAATAGAGGAAGTAACCATCAGGGTTGGGAGAAATTGATGGGATCTTCCACCGATTTTCCATTGAAGGAGGCTAACTTAAATAGGGGACACAAGAGGGACTTTCTCTGAGTAGAGAGGGTCCTTCGTCAATTCTCCCCCGTTTACTTGACAGATATCTTCTGATTTGAAGATTTGCCTTTTTTCATTTTTCTTTTTCTCCCCATTTTATCTGGTTGGGTGAGGTGGGGTGGAAGTGGACAGGTGGCAAGGTGTGGAATTGGACGGGTGGTGAGGTGGGTAAGTAGACGTGTGAGAGTTTGGGAGTGGACAATTGAGGAGTTGTGAGAGTGGTGGGTGGAAATGGACGAGAGAGAATGAAAGAGGCGGTAGTCTCCTTCCTCTTTGGCGTCGAAACATGAATGGATTGAGACCTGGCTATGTCCATGTCCCTCCGCGCCCTACTTCGTCCGGCGCGTTTCTTTTTCGTTGATTTTTCCTTCTCTGCTCATTAAGGAGGATGACCCGGGTGGAAGTTATTCATCCACCTCCATGACCTCGTCAGTCCGTTGCTCTATATGTTACGGCCGTTGTTGTTGCTTCTTTTCTTTTTGCTTTTCAGTTTATTTACTTTGCTGCTGCTGCTTCTGTTCTGGATTTGCTTTTAACTTATATTGAGCCGGTTTCTATTGTTTAATCCGTTCTCCTGGTTGCTCCTCCAGCGGCTTCTGGGGTGGTTGTTGCTGTTTCGGTAGGACATCCTTCTAGAGAGACGGGGTGTCTGTTGCAGACTCTCGTCCCTGGGTCACCACCTTTTTCCAGACTCTTCCACCAATGTTGCTTTTGCTGTAGTTGTGCGTGGTTGTGGCGTTACGTACTTTCCGAGGCACGCCGTCGCAGTATGGCCCGCGGGCCCGCACGACCAGCAGTAGGGTAGACGGCCTTCGACCACCACCAACATTCATATTATTAATACGTTGAGGATGTCTGCAAAGGTTTTACGGGTCAATGACACTTCAAGGACAATGTCGCCAGTAGAAAATCCTGCCTTGCTGAATACACTCGACATCTCTTCCACTTCTCCGTATTTGTCGAAAATAGCTGCCATTCTATCCTCTTTTATGTCTACAGGCACCTCATGAACTGACACTTTTGTTCGTCGGGTGCCCATGTACTCAGTTTGGAGACGAAGATTTTTTGTTGTTAAAATTGTGCCGGTCAACTGTTTAGCCTTTCTCGGCTGTCAGCAGGACGTCCCACATTGCATTTGTTCGTCAGGCCAATAATTTGGGTTGAATTTATAAACTTCTGAATGTCTCGTCCATGGTTTCTCCGCTGACGCCAAATAATTTCCGACTTTTTACGTCGGCCATCAACAGAGAAATTGTCCTTGTATTTAGCGTATCCAGAGCATCCGGTATGTAGAACACGTTTCCATTCCTAAATTCCTGATACTTTTTTGCAAATCCATGTAGTATGCAGTGTCTTTTTTCCGCCTCTTTTCTGACCAGGCCCACTTTTAGGGGTTTCATCTTCTTCATCATGTACGGGTGTTGACTGTGCCAAATCTGCCATGATAGTGCCGGCACTATCACGACAGTAATGCAATGTTTTATCGTTCACTCAAAATTAAATACCACAAAATAAAGAATATTTAAACGAAAAGAATTTAAAGAAAGAAAACGGATTAGAGTGCCAGTGTAAATAAACAAAACAAATGGAATTAATAAACTTGGTTTGCCAAAAACAATTCAAACGTACAAAATAAATGAAAAACAGGAGCTGGCTAAAACGCAAAAAGAAAATACACTAAAAATTAAAGTTTACAAATACACAAAGAAAGAAAAACTGAAAATCAAATGCAAAAAGGTTAACAAGTAACAGAAATATAAAGCGAAAAACTTAAGGTCTAGTCCAAAAATTCCTCGTTAGTCGAAATTTGACTGAACCAAAATAAAATACGCAGTCCGAGAAAACTGATCAATACTGAAAAACCAGTCAACACACAAACGCTTTCGAACAATACTTTATTAGACTCATATATATATAGTCCTTTACCCGTCACGTGATGTAATTATTTCAAAATGAAATCGACTGTGCTTGCTCTCGGGCGATCTGTGTTCAAACCCAAGCGTCGGCAGCGACATTTTATCCCTATATGACAATTTGTTGCGTAGTCCCTTCGTTCTGGGTCAGTCTTAGTGACGACGGTCTTGATTCATTCATAACGCTCCTGACATCTTTCTCGGTCGTTTATCGCCAGTTGATTTTGTTCGGAGATAAAGGCAACTTCAACAAAAGGGATTTTATATCTTACTAGTTTATTAAACACGACAACGTGTACATTTTTCACTAGCCAGTGGGGTCGCTCTCTCACTTCCACTTGAGAGGAACTTCCCCGACACGAAATAACACGTCTACATTCTTCGGTGTGTAAAACTTAACTCACTGAAATCACTTTTCTACGTCCAACATCCCCACGCTAGTTTTAGCCAATCAAAACGACTTTCTTTTGTTTTCTTGTATCTGACCTCAAAGGTCAAAATGAGGAAGTCAGAGAAGAAATACAATTTTCTAAAACATAAGAGTCTGCTAGACTTTTACATTACACATTCTCTTACGCTCAAATGCAAATATAAATGTATCTCTTCCCACAACTCTTGGTTAAATGGTAAGTATTGTATCTGGATAAGTCATTGGTATTCTAAAAAAAATTTAATGTAATATTCACTCGCAAATATAAGAATAATTCTTCCATCCTTAATATGATTTGACTTTAAATAACTCACAATGAGTAATGCTTTAAAATATAAGAAATCAATCTGAAAAAAAAAACGCTCCTTAATAAATTTTCAATTACATTCCTGTTTCAACACTTATTAGGCTACGAAATGCAGCCATCAAATTTAGTCGTATAAATGAAATCTCTCTTATTCAGAAACGAGCAGTGAAATACGTGCAATAGACATCTTGTTTTCAGGGGCTTTGGCTTTCTGCTTTTTCCCCATGAATCTGCATTTAAACATTGATGGTGCGTGTATGTAAAAGCCGGGTTTCCTATTTAAGCAGTTTATGCATCGCTATAGGTCACTCGGTAGCATTTCTTTTTTCAAATTTTATCCAGTCAGAAATTCAATGCTCGAAAACAAAGAGCTGCACAAAATCTCCAACGACACAGAATTTTTTTTTTCCATTTTCCTTCCTTCCTTTTAAAAATATGTTCTTAATTTATTGACGAGTTTATAATCTTTCGTTTCTAGTTCATCACAACGTCTACATGGTTTATATATTCAGGCAAAGGGCATGGCAAAAAACATAAAGAAATATCATCCACGGACACTAGAACACGAATTCAATGGTCATTGTCTAAATGTTTAGAGCACACTCAGTAAGGATCGAACTCTCTACATGTTGTGGAGTTATTTCGCAGTGGAGGATTGTATTTGTACTGAGTCCGTCCTAAAATAAGTTCGACGTACAAAACATTAGGAACTTGATATAATAGGCATTACGCAGAGGAATCTTGTGTTCGCTGATACTTTCGTATTCGACTAACTATCGTCCGACATCGACTCACTGACTGACTGCCTGACTTCCTCGTTACTCTTACTACTCCTACTTCTTATAGGTGGGAAAGTCTATTAAGAATAGAATAGGTGTGTTCCACCATAACACTACACCATTACACCACGTTAGAGCGTGGCCGGTCACTTGGCCGACAGACATTTGGACGACAGACATTTATCCGACAAATATTTGGGGAAGGAAATTTTACAGAAAATTACAAGTAAAAATAGTACAAATCAATACTTTAAGTATTTTAGTTAGTAGTATTATAAATCAAAATAGGACTAATAATTACCACTGAATTTCAAATGATTAGTAAATCTAAATTTAAAGTTAAGTTTTCTTATTTCAATATTTGAATATTGAAGTTAGTATTTTAAAAATATTGGTGTGTATTTGGGTAAAAAGTAGCACCTAATTACTTAAATTCATATTTAGCAGTAAGATAAAATGTAGTTCATCTCTTTAAGATAATGATCATTAAAAGCGAAATTGAAAGATCTTTCATATCGTAAAATCTTGCTGTAGCTAAATGTGCTTTTTCTCAAAATACTTATCATCTTACAGTAATATTTGAAGTAAAGTATAATATATACAGAATAAAGTTTTAGAAAATCCTGTCAAAAAACAAAAAAACAAAAACGAAAGATTATAAATTAATACAGTAAAGAAATATAAATATATGTAATAGATTACGATAAAGTGTGTGACGTACATGTAAGTACGCCATTACGTTTTCGGCTAAATATCCATTCGGTTTAATGTCCGTCGGCGAAATTTCCGAGTACCGTCGATTTCAATTTCTTCTTCATCTGAAAGGAAACTGATTAATATTCACTTCTCTGTAGGACAGATTCAGTCCGTTTATATTTTTTTCAAACGAAAATAGTCTGTTTCTTTTATGTCAACGAACACTCGTTGTCACTTTCGTAATTTGCGTTGTAGTAGAGATTCTGTAATCGGAGATACAACTATAGTACGCCGTTGAACAATACTGGTGTCAGACGCCTTCGAATATCACTCGCACTAATAATGAATAGAGTAGAGAATAACAGTCAGTATAGTATAAAGGATAGACGAAAAATAGTGATCCGAATAATAATAGAGGATAGACTAGAAATAGTGATCCGAAAAGTAATAGAGGATAGAATAGAAATAACGATCCGAATATTAATAGAGGATAGACTAGAAATGCTGATCAATACTCACGATAATTTCCATATATATTTCCTCTATGCCCACGTGATCTGCTTAAATAATGGGATAGCTTTTATATGTTCACTGGCGATCTATGTTTAAACTCAAGTGTCGGCAGCGATAATTTATTTCTATATAATAGTTTTAATATATATTCAGGCTATCAACATGGGTCGAAACATAAAAAAAACATTGTCTACAGAGAGTAGAACGCGAAAAGTGGAAAGTGGAAAGTCCTAACTAAATGGTGATTGTCTAAATGTAGCTTAGATGTGTCACAAGTTTTGAGCAAACCCAGTGAGGATCGAACTGACTACTCAGTTGTAAGTGATCTAGCGACACAAGCTTGTTAATCATTACACCATGTCAGAGTGATAAAATGTCCGAATTATATGGAAGACAACGGATTTCTAGTTAGACAAAGTGCATTAAGGAGTAGGCGGAAGTCATATTTAATAATGAATTCTGTTCTTCGTAATCGAACTTTTTCATTCAATATTTTTCCCATCTCTATATTATCCTCACATACATTTAATTGCTCGTATAATAGTTACGCGATTCCATATCCTAATTTGTACGCGTTTTTATTGCTTATCGGAAGAGTTCTTTTTCATTTTATAAGTAAGCCGTTTCATTTAAATAGAAAGATTATTTTATTGACTATGGAAATTTCGCAGAGCTACAAGGGAATATAACAAAATGATTTAATTTTTAATATCCGGGCATCACGCCCTAGAGAAGTTGATAGGAACTATTACCGCTTCTGCGCTAATCACTGGATGCCGCTAAATTTGTCCTTTATTCTAATTAAGCTAATTTTAATGAATATATGAAGTTAAGCAATCGAAATTGCTATTACGAGTTCTATTTCTGCCTAATAATCAATATTTATATCTTTTCTGTTTCTATAGTTACCTCTGTTTACGTTAAAACAAATCGCTTAACCAAGTGGTCCACAAGGAGGTCAGCATTGCGATCTCCAGTGTGGGGATTGTTATTTTTTCTCTTATCTCAACTCCTTATTCACCTACGATTAAGTGTTTATTTCCTATTCTGTTGATATGATAAAGGTGCGATGAATAAATTGTCGTCTAAATTAATAAAAAAAAAAAATTAAATTAACATTGACATCTCATTTTAACAGATATATTTACCAAAATATCTTAAAATATTAAAGAGTAGATTTATTCAGCAAAATCCTCATTATCTTTAATCACGGCCTCCAGACAACTTCGGAATCTGCTGTAACTCTTCTGGGTGGTCTTCGTATTTAATTTGGCAAAGGCTACAATAATCCTTGCTTTCAGCTCATCTTTCGTGTTACAAGGAGTTTATTGGTGTCTAGCTCAACTGCGATCCACACATAATAATCAGAGGGAGTTGCAGTCTGGGGAGTTAGGTGTGATATAAAGGGTGATGTCATCGCAGAAATTGTCTGACAGCCATCTCTTTCTTGTGTGTTATGGCTCAGAGTCCTGTTGCCAGACATAGGGTCTTTCAGCAGCGACTCTCTTGAGGCAAAGAACCATTACCTCTTCAAGGCACTTTATGTAGGCTTCCAGGTTGTGTCTGAGACCTTCACCAACAAATTCGAGAATATTTTTCTTATCATAAGGCCGAGAGAGCGTTTTACGAGCTCTGGTACTTTCTTAATCACCATTAGACTCATCAAACTCTTTTGGAATACTCTGTACTGTCCTCAGATTGACCCCCAAACACTCTGAAATAATCGTATATGAACTACCGCGAATGCCAAGAAGTAAAGTATGCAGTTTCCAAATTTCTGGAGGAGTGAATTGAATCATGGCGCTCTTTTTCTTACAGACGTTGCCCAACTGACCCTACTATACTATGTAGTCGACAAAATCAAAAAAACGCGCATGCGCGAAATTAAAAATAAATGATAATGACAATTTACCGATCGCACCCTGCAAGATGCAACATTCTACTCAAAATATAATTGTATGATTAATTTTGAGTAAATTGAAAATCACATTGAGGGCGTTAGCATTTTATTTTCTGTAATCGTATGTACGACTGAAGTTTAAAGGTTATCTTACCACACCCTATATATATATATATATATATATATATATATATATGAAAATTTGTTGCGTTCATAACGACTGAAATTTATATATTTCAATTCTATCCATTTTTATCAAGTTGTTATCTCTACAACTGCATCAATGACTATTTTTCATTATCTCATAAATGTCGACTGGTTAATAGGGAATTTTTTTTCTTATCAATGTTTTTGGTCAATGGTCTAGCCGAGGAAATCTATGGATTACAAATGATGGTTTTCAAAACAAGACAATCTGCCAACTTGTAAGTTTTGTCCAGCACAATATTCCTACTGAAATAAAAGTTATTTGGTTTAAGACAAGTTAAACCTTAGTTTAATTTAGTATAATTTAACCAAATATACATAAGAGAAATGGTTTCTTCTTGAATATTCAGTCCCACATTATTTTGTAAACTGTATTTTTTACCATTGGTTTTGTGCTGTAATATGATATGCTTAGTGAAATTCCCAATAAAGTGGATGAGATAGTAATTTATTTAACACGTCAAGGCAAGTTTGAATAAGTTTTTTTTTCAAGACAAGCAGTTATTTGCCTGGTTTTATCTTATTTCAGATTGATTAAAATTGACAGAATTCTTGTATCGTTAATCCTTTTAATTCCTTCCTCCTGTTCACCAGATATGTACGCGTAGCAAACACAAATTAGTGCACCGCTTATTGAATCCTTATACCAATAAATTATTCACTTATTATGTGAAGTTTTCTCATTTGTTTTTTTTTTGTTAACCGCTCTGCATTCTTTATTGTAGCTGAATACCAGTAAATTTGCTTCGGTAAATAACCTACACAGGTCGGAACAGCTTTTTACTGGAACAAACGTCCAAAGCCTGTTCGAGATAATGAGTGTTTAGAACGAACAGACACTTTTTTCTTCTGTGCGTAGTGTTCATTCAAGACGTAAGCGATCATGACTCTCTACAACTTCCTATCCTTTGTAGCTCTTCATAAATTTTGTATTTTTGTTATCTCTAAAATAACTTGCTCCGTCATCCATTTATTCAAACTCACTAAGTATGTTATGTGTCGTTTTTCTCTGTCCCTCTTGCCTTCAATCTATCCTGTGAGTATCATATTTTCCGAGCTCTCTTTCCTCTATATTTACCCTAAAAAATTCCAGCTGATTCTTCTTAATGTATAAGTGACCTTTTTAAAGCGAAATGGTACTTTTTTTTCTTTTATGTGTCGTGTCACTTACATGTTTTAGATTTTCTAATGTTTCAATTACAAAATTTCGGATGATACGTTCTCTAACACTTAAGAATAAATCATTTTATACTACACTTAAAACAATACAAGATTTGAGGACCAATAACGGCGAAACGTTAGTGAATGTAATCTGATATGAATGAAAGCAAAGGCAGTAGACACTGCAATTTTGTCAGGATAAGGCTGATAAATAAAAAAATGCCTTTTAATGAGTAGAGGTTTCTATTGTAGTGTTTAAAGGAAACATTACGCGGAAACCTGTTCGACGATGAGTTTAAGAATGGGTTAATCATTATCCATATCTTTGTTGTTTAGATTGTCACCCATGAAGGCAAGAGGGAAAGAGTAAAACAACTCATATCGTACCTAGTGGTTTTTTTTTTTAGAGATAACAAAATTCAAATTTAATTCAAAGGATAGGAAGTTGTAGAGAGTCATGATCGCCTATGCCCTGAAGGGACACGACACATAGAAGAAAAAGTGTCTGTTCGTTTTAAACACTCATTACCTCGACCGGCCTTCGGACGTTTGTTCCAGTAAAAAGCTGTTCCGACCTGTGTAGGTTATTTACCGAAGCAAAATTTAACGCACCAATTTACCCGTATTCAGCTACCATTAATAATACAGAGCGGTTAACAAAAACAAAACTAAAACTTCACGTAATAACTGAATAGCTTATTGGTATAAGGATTCAATGTGTGTTTGCTACGCGTACATATCCGTTGAACAGGAGGAAGGAATTAAAAGGATTACCATCTGCAAACTATCCGATAGCCAAACATTAGAAAATTTAAAAGTATTAATTAATAATTCAATTGATATATAATTAGGATTTACTTGCGCCTCTTATCTGTGACACTTAATAGTTACTTCCGAGAAATATGAAATTAATTCCCAAAACATCAGCCTAATTTAAGTTCTGAATGAAACATTTCAGATTTGATAGTTGAATCCAAGGAAGTTAGGATTGAGTGACTAAAAATACCAGGCGAAAAATTAACTTTAGATTAAAAATCATCCTGCGCATCAGCAGGCAAATGTATGTTTGTAAAATCTGTTTGATGCTAACATAGTGAAAAATAATGAAGCAAAACTGTGTTGATCAAATTAACCCAGACTCAGTGATAAACACAGAAACCAAATATAATTAATCGATATTCATAAAAATAAAATATCGAAGATGACTGCTTCCAGCCAAAAGCATATTTGTTGATAAAGAATGGAATTAACACCAATAACAAACAAAAATGAAAATTTGGAGGATTTGATTAGACAAATATTTATCGCTTTTTTTCTTCCATAGTCAAAAGGCAATTACATTTGGCAACCGTAAGAAACTATTACTAACAAGTGAACATATGCAGAAATCCTAAGTCAGATACTAATAAAACTTCCCTTACTTCCATATCCCTGCTGGTTCATAGACATGTATCATTGTATTGATAGAAAGACAGTTTCATTAAGAAACCTAGGAGAGGGCATTGGTTGAATTTGATTTATTTAGTTTCTAAGAGTAATTGCAATGTGAAAATAAAGTTTTAAACAGAGTTGGCACTTGGAAAACTAATAATGTCTGTGTAGATGAAAATAGATTTATTTGACATTATACGTCATGTCAGATTTTACTTAATATCTCAGACTCGTCTCTTTGTTAATTTAATATCACAGAGTTTACACAATTCGGAATGATGCACTTAAACATTATCCTTGCCGGAAAGACATTTCTTAAATTCAGAAGTTCCTTTCTCTTGAGCAGGTTGCCATATAATCGATCCTTTTTTATCCCATCGCTCGAGGAAGATAGATCTTCCATTAGCGCAAAATGATTTAAGTGTAAACGATCTAAATTTGAAATCAATACATTTCCAATTTCAATTATTTTACCCCAAGCAAGGCAATAAAATCACTAAGATGCAGAGTGATAATTAATGTGAAAGAATAAAAGCAAAAGAAAATATTATTTAGAAAAAAAAAAACAATAAAAGAACAGAAATTAAGAAGAGAGAAGATAAAGATAAAATTTTCATTAAAATTTTTGAAGATCAAACTTGACTGGGAAGCAGAAAGTTGGAATAGAATGCCGCAAGGAAGAAGTGCGAGAGAAGATACTGTTAGCATAGAACTTACGGTTATATAGAGAAATTTCAACTTTAACATGTTGAGGTTTTGTCACTAATCTATAATACTGCCTTTAAATTCATAAAGTTTAGGATATATATATATATATATATATATATATATATATATATATATATATATATATATATATGTGTGTGTGTGTGTGTGTGTGTGTGTGTGTGTGTGTGTGTCTCTGTGTGTCTCTGTGTGTCTCTGTGTGTGTCTCTGTGTGTGAGTGTGAGTGTGTTTTATCGCGATACATACATAAAACAATTCATATATAATAATCTAAAATAAATTTCATCCTTAATAATGGCTAAAAATATAGCCGAAAGCACTCGGAAAAGATTCGAACAATTTTTATATAATTTGCGTCATGCAAAGAAAAAAATATACGAAAACATGAGAGAGAAAAAACTCAACCATACAAAACTGTCTGTCGTTTTCAACAAAACCTACACATACACATACATACACACACACACACACACACACACACACACATATATATATATATATGTGTTTCATTAAATATTATATGTGTATTTATTTTTAATATAATCCTGTCTAGTTCTCTAATTATCTTCTTGAAGTTAAGTTGAAATTCATCAAGGAAGGTAGCATAGTTTTTATTAACCCAAATAATTTCGATCTCCTACGGGATCAACCTTCCGTAGACAAAGATGTTTTGAAATAAGTTTTCCAAATCAAAGGGTGATAACCGGAGATGGTAAAATTGCAACTTGGTAAATTTTAAAATGGTTTTAGTTAATTGACTCAAATATATTTTACAACATTGTTACTATACCCTAAAATAAATTTGGTTCAGCGTTTGGAAGTTCATTTTGATATAGAGGGCCTCCAGAAGTAACTCTCTCGAGAAAAAATCCTAAACTGAATTAAAATAGTATTAAACAAACTTTCTGTCATGGGACTTTACCCATAATAACATAATGGACTATTCCATACGTAATAAATAATGCGCCTCAAGAGGAAGCAGGGAGTTCCGTCTGAAGTCGGGCGACCGGCTGATCGGTTGAACTCTCTGCCTTTGGGGGGGGAGGAACCCGAACGAGGCTACGCCGAAGGGCGGAGTCTCTTTTGGGGAGGTAAATTGACCCTGAACTCGTTTATACGGGTTCAATGGGCATATTTTTGGCCGAACCCACGGGCTCGGAGATCCCACGTTAAACCGACCTTGTGCCACATGATGCCCTCGTGGGTGAGTGACTAAATACTGTTCAGTGGAGTCCGTCAGGAGTCTGTCAGTTAGTCAGAGCGAGTCATCAGTCGAGTCAGAGGCAGTCCGAAACAGAGTGGCGTTCAGACAATTACTACTAAATCTGATTATTCGTACTAACAATTTTCTACCTCTCTGTATATATTCCCGTTTGTAATATATCTGTGTTATTCCATAATGTGTTCGAGTTCTTTATTGGTTCTACCTTGGACTATCACCGTGGTACAAGGAACCGGACCATAGCACATATAAATTGAGGGATTAACACACACACACACACATACACACACACACACACACACACACACACACACATATATATATATATATATATATATTAAGAGATTTTTATGTTTAACATTCTTTTTATAGATACAAATATTTAAGTAAATGCTCTGTTTATAATAAACAGTATTAAACAAAATTTACCAGCCTGAATGTCCGAGAAATTTTCACAGAAAATATTCGTCCTTCGACAGGATTCGAACCTGTATCCTATACGGAATCGTCATTTAGCTTGACGTGCCTTTAACCGATCTGGCCACGAAGGAGCGTTCGGTTAGCAAGGTCGAATTTACTGTAAATGAATTTCAATATTCTATGAATCTCTCACGTACGTTCATGTCTGCTCATGGCGTATCAAATGTAAACAAATGACGTCACACAATATTAATGGACAAAGTCCGACAATTTTTATGTTTATCATATATATATATATATATATATATATATATGATTTACTGATAAGAAGACATTTAAGTTAAGCATGTTTTGTGGCACACTGCTCAATATTGAAGCAAAAGCGTTAATGGAATTAATATGAACAAAATTGTTTTCACTTAACTCAGGTTACTTTGTAGACTTGTGGCTATATAAGTATAATCACTCGTTGGAACAGAGTTAAACTGCTGCCATTTTTCGATTCTCTTGTAACTTTATTGAGGTATGAGCGTATTATTTATTTCCTTTCACTTTGATAAGTGTTGATTGTTTACTGATTTATCTTCCGCTTCTTATTTTTTTACGTTTTTCTCTTTTATTCTTTCTTCAACTTCTTCGTTGGTCGCTGGGTTATTGTTGACCATTTAATTTAGGTTAACAAATCATTAAATTGCGTCTGGAGAAAATATTGGCAATCATCATCTTCAAGGATCAAAACAACTTATTGAACAAGAGGAATGAGATAATCGGAAAATGCAGACATTTAAATAAACATCTACTTTGCTACCTAAATACTAAAATAAAAAGAAAAGAAAGAAATACAACACAAAACGCAATCACATCACGAAGACAAACCAGAATAACTAACACCTAATCTATATCAATCCCAAACACAAATCATTTAGAAAAGCGTAGCCAAAATATCAACAAATAATAAACAAAAATAATAACCCACAATCATACAAAACAACCACAAACCCTAACATAAAAATCACACAAGTATATCCTTTATAAACCGCGGGAAAAATGCAAACGCTTTTCACAACACACTCAACATGAACAAAATAATAACTAACAAATAATACACAACCACATAAAGCACAAATAATTTGCTACAACTAAACTATTTACAAAATTCAAAAACACACAAAACTAAATATGAAAAAAAACGATGATGCCTATAGTGGTGTGAACGTATAAACGCACCTACATAACACAAACACACAAACATAGATACTCAATTAGATGCACATATATCAACACACAACATGCATGTGCGCGCACGTATATACGTGCATATTTGTATGTACTATGCATGCATGTGTACACACACTCCGGCACGCACATAAATACCAATCCTCACAAAAATACAAACAGACGCAGAAAAATTCAACCATCACCTAAACTAAAATGGTTAAATAATAATATAAAACTTGAGGAGAATACTAAACATAAACCAATGGAGAAAATACAACAGAAACAATTAAACACAAGTATCAAAAATTAAGTAAATGTAAAACACTAAGTAACACAAACACAGATTCACATATAGGAATTGACAGACATACACGTGATGGTGGGTGTGTGCGTGCGGGCTTGTGTGTGTGTGTGTGTGTGTGTGTGTGTGTGTATGCAGTGCATACATGTGCATACAGAGACGTGCACTATTCATTGGTCTAACACCATCAACAATAAAATAACTGTCCTTTGACACATCTAAACACAAATATCAAACACTGAGTAAAGTTAAATAATACAAACTACTGAAATATATTAAAACATCAATATGGTGAAATAATACAACTCACTATATATATATATATATATATATATATATATATATATATATATATATATATATATATATATATATATATATATATATATATATATATATATATATATATATATATAGTTACCACAAACACGCACACAAACAAACACACATACTCACATACACAAAGGCACAAATATAGCCGTGCGGGTGAATGTCTGCGTACAAGCATGTGTATGTGTATGCGTGCATTCGTACACATACAGAGGCATGCGCATAAACACACACCTTGTGCCACAACAGAGGTCTTCCCACTTTCCGAGAACCGGTATGAAGTTGGCTGTACCTGAGGATTTTTCGCTATCATCTGATAAATGATGTAATAAAAAAAGACCAGTTTAACGAAGTTGCAATCGCATTAAAATTGTCTCCTTGCCTCCAATATCGCACTTTCAGAGTATCTTAATAGAAAATAGTTTGTCCCCCACGTTATAAACACCGCTTGTATAAAGAGAGAAAGAGATAGATAGAGAAAGAGGAGACAGTAATCATGGAAAACAAATCTTGGTTTTTGCATCCTGGAAAAATATCAGCAAACCAAGTTCGAATACCCATCGATTTCATTATATTCACACTCGTACAAATACCTATGCTGAAGATATTAATTCAACCCTATTCAAACAAGTTATGTGTTAAGTAGCAAGGTACATTAGTCGTGCTTGACTACCAGGCAGAGCGACAGAGAGAAAGAGAGACGTTGGAAATAATAACATGTCGTATTTTGGTAGGATCACTTTGAGGGAAGTTTTCAAGAATTTCTGTATGCTAATCATTAATTGTTAGGTTCTAATATTTTCTTTGTCTTTCCCTACAGATCAGGAATTTTGTATCGATTTTTTAAAATGAATTTGTATCAGATCTATATCAGGTACTGTATTTTGTATTAATTCACAAATTTCTCAATGGAAGCGGTAAGAAATATTCGCTGTATGGAAATGAAGCTTCAAAGGTGTTCTCTCTAGTTCCGATCGGGTATTAGTTTTCTTGAAGTATCCTCACGATCTGCCCGACAATATTGATCTTCAGTAAAACGTAGATAAGGAATTTGCTAAGCAAATTGTATAATTATAAAGGTATAAAGGTTTAAACACTGTAAAATGTTCCCTCGGCACATGACATCTTCTCAACTTAATCAACGACTTGTCTGCCAAAGTTTTTCTTTTATGATAAATCGTCGTTCTCAGAGGTATACCATCTCTATCAGAATACACCAGAAGGTTTCAATCAAGTAAAATTTGAACAAACAGACTGACCACTTCATTAAAATTTGAAACGGATTTTATTCACAGATTAATTAGTTTATTCGCTTTGATCATCGTTCTTAATGCGTTTTGATTCTTCTTGATTCCCACGTGTGCCTTCAAAAACACAATACATGTCAGAAAAGACATCTTAACAAAATCTGTAGTTCACCATAGGACATCGAAATACCGCATTCACTTTGTTCATAGGTCAAAATACGAGCGCATATTCCACCGATATCTACTGAGACTTTGTTTCATTTTTCTGGTCCGTCGAGGATAACACAATAAAAATAATATATACGTACAACGTGGTGGAGTTTCAATGGGTTCATTTCTTGGACCAACATTTAGTGACTTTTACATGGATAACTATGACAATAAGATATTTAATACCGCCAAATCTACCTAAGATATGTAGACGAAATTCACACCTTAATTAAAACATAGATGAAGTACATGAACTACAAAAGATTTCCAAAATACTCCGTTCTTAAGATCACATATGAACAATAAGAACATAATTCCTTGATATATAAACACAAATAATAATAATAATACATTTACTAACTTGCGATATAAAGAAGTAAACCCGTGCACTCTTAACTATAAAAGTGAATGTGCTAACTGTTATAAAACAATGATTATACAAAATTTGATAAACCGTGCAAGAGTTAACTCTTCCACGAAAAATTGTTCCACACGGAATTAAAAAAATGAAACAAACACTCATTAAATATGATTTTCTTAATTATCTTGTTGATGAACAAATTAGGCGAGAGTTATTAGAAATATTAACATAAACTAAACAGAACATAAATTTCCCTCAAATATTTCTAAATATATCAACCGATAATACCGCAATGAAATACACTCTAATTTAAACATGATGAAAAAAATCTTAAAACGATCTTAAGTTCTAATAAATCCCTCAGTGATCACAATAAATAAGAGAATAATTATATACTGTACTAAATTTAATACAACCAACTTAAACATCCACAATAACTCATCTCCGTCAAATAATGTTTTGCAAAAGACTAACATCTGATATCGATTTAAATGGCAAAAACGTAAATATATATATATGTTGCGTTCACGAAGACAATCAAAAAGGCTTACTTTACACATGTCGGATTCCAGTTCTAGTGGACAACATTTAAAAGAACATGCCTGACCCCATTCAAGTTTTACAAAAATATTAATTGACAATACAAGTATACTTCACGATGAAAATTTAAAAAAAAAACAAACAAATATTTCAAATTCTCTATGACTCATCTTGGTTGAGATTGAAAGTACATGAGAAAATAAAAAAACAGCACTAAGAAATTGATCTATGAATTTGAGGGAATTAAAATAAAATAGATATAGTATGTCTACATTATTGAACAAAACATGATTTAATGAAGATATGCTGCTTTCTCTATCTATCTTTCCGTCTATATATCTATCTAGCTATATATATATATATATATATATATATATATATATATATATATATATATATATCTTATATAGATGTAACAGATAGTGTAAACATCATGACGTAATGCATATTAGGTAAGATGCGTCTATATATCCTTTCTTTTAAAATGACTTTCATTGCACTCTTAAGAAAATATCAATTTCATAACTTGCGCAATTTTTACGAGATGTGTAAATTAGTGATAAAAAAGAAAACCGAATAAAAGGTCAATAATCTGAGAAGTTTATGAATACACCATATTAGAAATTCAACTACATTTTTATTAGATCAATATTCGTCAGAAATATATGATAAAATATATGGTTTCCGGCTTACAACTGAATTATAAATTCGATAATGTTTTATTTATTTTATTTATTCATCAGAAAAGTGTGAAAATAATAATAAAGAAGACAAACGTTTAAAGCCGATGTTATTGCGAATTCTGTGAACAGCCGTCCAGATATTTTGTTTCAATGACATTTTCTAAGGGAAATTGAATAATAAACGTTGGGTTTTGTACAAAAAAAAGAATGAAGCGAACGTTTTGAAGATGATAGCTAAACATTTAATCAATTTTTACTCTTACATACACACATACATATATAAATAAGTAGTTCGGTATATAAATATATAGCTTTTACATATACACATTATATCCATTTAGACCTTTTTCCTATGAATTAGAATACTTCATATATATATATATATATATATATATATATATATATATATATATACATAGAGAGAGAGAGAGAGAGAGAGAGGAGAGATAATTATTATTGATAGTTTTTCGGAACTTCATTGCCACGATTAGAGGCGCAAAAGAAGAGTCTCTGTTAATATTTATTTTATTTCTCGTCTCGTTGTGAAAGCATACAGACGTGTCCGAAAATTCCGATTTTTCAACGTCTTTCCCCTCAGGCATCCATTTAGTCAAACCGTCTACTCATATCCAAGAAATATTATCAGTTTTATTATGAATATTATTATTTCCTTAGTTTATATCTCCCGAAATTCTTTCACCGGCCTATTATATCTACATACGTGGATATACCATACTTGGTCAATCTGTCCTACTATATATATATATATATATATATATATATATATATATATATATATATAGTGTATTTAGGCGGCATATTTAAGTAAATATATGTTTCACTAAAGACGACAGACAAGGTACTGCCATAAAACTTTAGACTTCATTTTTGTTGTGTTCAAACAAGTGTTTTCTTTTCTGGACACAATTTGTAGAAACTTTCCAAATATTCTGTAATTCCGAGCGCTTTCGGCTATTCTTTTAGCCATTATCAAGGATGATTTTATTTTTTATTTTTAATTGAGTGTATGGGTTGTGTGTATGTTTCTAGGATTTATAGGAATGTTTTATTTTCCAAACACAGTCATCGCATTGTTGTCGTGTTCGTAGTTAATATCATTGAATGTTGTTTTTTTCTTTTTTATTATTAAAGCTTTCATTATTATTTTTTTACGTGTAGATTGGGTTATTATCTTTGTATTTTCTACTAGTATGTTTCGTAGAGAATCTGGTAGGTGTTACAATGGGTTCTAATGGTGCTCTGGACTGACAGGTATAACGTAAGCCTATAGTCATGTAGCAGTGCGACCGATGTAATTATATATAAATTCGGTTTGATCAGGAACACAATTCCTTAAAGGTCATTTCAATTCATAGATAATGTTCGTTCCTTGTAATTTTGATTTTGCTGTTGTTATTTTTAGGATAAGGTTAGCTGTTTTATATTTTCTGTAATAGATAATTAATTTGGTTTTTGGTCGGATCATTTAGGGTAGTGCATTTCATTATAACATTTCTTATAGAAAACTAAATTAGACTATTTTAAGTAATTAACAATATTGAACAAACAATAAAAAAGCAAATATTTCTACAAAAGCCAAATGCAATTCAACTACGAACAAGATGAATCTTCATTTTTAAATATTTCAAAACCTCAATATCCACAAACATTATTAATAAAAGCATACTACTGATAATGATACAAACATCTTACTAAAATAAAGGTGTACAGGTTGAGTAGTTTACATCGGAAATTTCTGAAATCCGAAAAACTGCAAAATCTGAAGGTATTTCAATTTTTGACATGAACCACCACAAATGTAAAATTTCAGAAAGTAACATGGCTATCAAGCGCATAATTATTTCATTGCAGCATTACAAATAAAATATTGTTTTGTTTTTTTTAGTTTCCATTATGTCATGGGTCCTTACCTATAACTACAGAATTAACTCTTCCTAACACTATGTATACTACGCCTCTCAAGAGAGAGGGTCGAATCAAGCCGAGCTTCTCGACGGTCGAACTCTCTGCCTCTAAGCAGAGAGGAACCCGGACGAGGCTCCGCCGAAGGGCAGAGTCTCGTTCGGGGAGGTTGACCAACCCGATCCCGTTTATACAGGTTCTACGGGCCTTGTGCCACATGCAACCTTCGTGGGGGGGGGTGACTAGATACCGAATCAAGCCAAGCCAAGCTTCTCGGCTTGACGGTCGAACTCTCTACGGGTTCTACGGGCATTTTTTGGCCGAGCCTACGGGCTCGGGAAACCCACGTAAAATTCGAGCCGATAGTAGTTCACTCCAAACCTGACTGACAGTCATACTAACACCTTCCACATCTGGTATCATTATTTCTTTTAATATACCTTCCTTATTCTACTCTTGTGTTCGTGTTGTTCTTCTTTGGTCCTAACCTGGACCATAACACATTACAATTAACTGTAATCAGAATCCAGGATTTGCTTATATACAAAACCTTTACTTGTATGTATTGTAACATTTTAATCAAAACACGGTATCGTTGTTAGAGACTGTTTGCTTACCGAATTTTCATTTTCACCCTCACAGTAATGTCATCAGTGATGCATCCTCACCCTTCAATTCTTCAAACCTGATGTAGTTTTTAGTGTTTCATTTACATATATTTGTAAGTAGATACCATGTTTCTTTTTACACCTACAGAAAGTACAAAACATTGTTTTTCCGAAATCTTCATTTTATCACTTAAAAATAGGTTTGAGCATTACATGACTAACGTCATTACCTGTATCTGTATGTACACAAAATTTATTAAATTTTATATAAAACTTCTTTCAGGGTTTATGTTATTTATATAAAAATAGCTTCAATGTTTATGTATAAGCTGTGCTATAAAATCTAAAGGGATATTTTGTTAATGATTCGGTTCCATTCCCAAGCTGCCCATGTTATAGAGGCAACATACAAATTAAATAGCATATATCCCAAAATCTGAAAACCAAAATACTTCTGTTCCCAGTGGACAATATATATATATATATATATATATATATATATATATATAAAAATAAAAAAAAGACATTTTTATGTTTATATATTCTTTTTATAAGTACAACTATTTAAGTAAATTCTCTGTTTAAAATAAACATTTACCGGCCTGAATTTCCAAAAATTTTCATAGAAAATATTCGCCCTCCAACAGGAATTGAACCTGTATCCTATACAGAATCGTCATAAAGACTGCCGTGCCTTAACCGATTGGGCCACAGAGGATCGATCCGCTGGCAAGGCCGATTTTACTGCTTTTAAACTACAATCTTCCATGATTCTCTTGCGTACATTCATATCTGCTCATGGTGTATCTAAATGTAAACAAATGACGTCACACATTATGAAGACGTCTTTGTCCATTTCATATATATATATATATATATATATATATATATATATATATATATATATATGTGTGTGTGTGTGTGTTGTTGTGTGTGTGTGTTTGTGTGTGTGTATGTATGTATGTATTGGCCAACTATATAAAATAATTATACATATATATATATATTGTATATAGATTTATAAGAACAGTGGTTGCATTACAAGCGAGGCTCAAGTTCAATGCTCAATCAATTTCTTTTTTCTCTTTTACTACTCTTACTGTTTAAATTGCCAAGGTTCATATCAGTCGCATCTATATCGGGAATTCTGTACTCATTATGCTAACTATTGCTTAGAGGTGTTCAAGTTAAATTCTTATTGGTTTTTTGTTTTTTTTTCTGAAATAACTGAAAGCGTTTGTTGTTAATATTTCATATATTTTTCTTTTGAAACATTTAATATTTGCATTATGTTTCTTAGAATATTTTAACCGTTCTAGTCTCCTAACTGCTTCAGGTAGCTGTTCCATTTGTCAAACCTTCGGAAATATAGAAAGAATCTATTTCTTCATCATTGGAAATGTATATGACAACCAACTTCTGTGTTTCTCCAAGCGAGATTCAAAATTCGTAATAGCCAGTTCTTCCTTATTATGCCAAACTGCTTCTTGATTGAACCGTTGTCTTGATCTCAGGTACTGAACTCATTAATACAAGAGAACCAGATAATTTTTAACACTTGTTATTCTATTGATCGGTGATTCACAGGTTAGCAAGTCCCATCACTCCCCTTGAGATCCCATGTTATCGCCCAAAATTATAATTTTATCATTGGAATTTTGTTTCTATTGGACATCCTCATTTTATATTTAAAATAAATCCCCGTGAACCAAGCGGATCTCTATTCAATATTACTCTCTGTGATTACGTACATCGGACAGCATGGCAGTTGAAATGCGGTGATATAAACAATAAATTATAATGAGTTATCTGATTTGAATATATCAATATACAATTATAGGTTATCGTAAGTGTCAACATCAACAAGACCTTCAATTTCTAGAATTGTGAAACTGTATGATCAAAAAATGACCATAGAGAAAGAGAGACGATCTTATAAGGATGATGTTGCACTCACATATTTATAGCAAGACTCAGACGGATGACGCATGTGCAACGTAATAGGTAAAAATTTAAGTGTAGCTTTGTCAAAGTCACTGTGATAACCCTGGAACGTATATACCTTTTAATACCTTTTGGCCACGGACACATTCTTGGAGTCAAGTATTTGTCATTTGCTTGCTGATATATTTAATAATATGTTTCGCTGAATAAAAAATTCAAGAGTCACACAGTGTAAATGGATACTGAATATATTTGTTATAAGTACGTAAAGGGAAGAAGTAAGAAGGGCATATTTTGAGGATATATAGGACAAAAAACGGATGGCACTAGTCATGAAGAGGGTCAGATCATAGTGATCAGAGAAAAAATTGTCTGAATGGATCTTCACCCCGACCAATGGAATATGAAAAAGATGAAAATGATTCGACCTTGAATAAGTGTCATGGCGAGTGGTAGCTGTGGAACGCAATTAAAAACAGTTCCAACCTTGATATGGCAGATCTGTTGCTTGTAAAAAGATGTAAAATGGTAAGATGAACCTACCATTTGTCCAGTATCTTTAGCGATGGATAAATTGTTTAAATTACGAAAAGAATAATAAACATTTAAACAGTTATATTTACCAAAATTGCACAAAAAATTCTTGAAATACTAAAAAGTATATTTTCAATAAAATCACCATTGGCTTCAACCACGGCCTCTAAACAATTTCAGAATCTCCTGCAAATATTCTGGGCGGTCTCCTTGTTTAAGTTGGGGGATACTGTCATAATCCTTGTGTTCAGTTCATATTTTCTGTTACAAGGATTTTTATTGGTCTTCCGATTAACTGCGACCCATACATAATAATCAAGCAGTCTGGGGAGTTAGATGGCCAGATGTAAGGGGTAATATGGTTTCAGAAATTATCTCAGATCCATGACTTTGTTCTCCTGCTTGTGTGGCATGATGCAGAGTCTTTTTGTGAGACATAAGAGTTTCTAGCAGCCAGTCTCTTGACCCAGGGCAGAAAACGTCCTCAATGCACTTGAACTTGATGTAGTCCTCCGTTACTATGCAGTCAACAAAATCAAAAACAAACAGAGAGTATGCGCTAAATTAAAAATATAATATGATGACGATTTACTGATCGCACCCTGTATTTTAATGGAGTGAGTATTAGTCACAAATAGACGTTCGAAGCGAGGAAATTCATTGCGAATAAAACAGTTAATCAGCAGTAAATTTAGCGTTGAAACGTTACGGGCTTCGGAGGTGCTGAATGATACAGAGCAGCACCCACCTTATTGAACCCTGGAAGTTAGGTAATCGAATGTATGAATTCTGGACAAACCAATAGGCGTATACAGATGATACAAAACCGGGAAAGTCAACGACTAACAAGAATTGCAAAGCTGAGGTTATCAAATCATAACTCTATAAATGTTTGCTCTTGTAGATGAACGACTAACTTTACGGACAACCCAGCATCATTTATTGTGTTCTAAAAAATATAGCTATGGGTTGTGGAAGACTGACACCGTGTTATTAGGTTTAACGATTCACGTTTCCAACATTTTCAATTTAAGTGTGAAGCGGATGACATAAGCCTTCTAAGCTGGTGATACCGCGATAATTAAGCGTTGTCTTTCCTGTTGCATTTCGAAACTTGAATTTGTCTTAAAATGTTTGAAATACGTAGATCCGTTGGACCCGTTTAGACGTGTCACGTCTGTTTATACGTAAATGCTCATCAAATAAGAGGTTGAAAAGCCACTCAATGAAGAGGCTTAATTAATTTATTTATGGAAGTAACAACTGTAGGTTATGAGGATATGTAGGATAGATAAGGTTGGCTCGAGACTTGCAGAAGTAAAGGAAGAAACTGTACAATATTAGGGAGATTTGTCTTACTTTCTGAAGTTTATTCCACATGATTGACAATAGACGAGTTAATTCTGATCAATCATCCGTAGAAATCGCCAGAGATGCGAAAAGGTTTTCGCAATTACAAGTGAATATCGATCTGATTTTCAGCAAACTCAGTAAATACTGGAACATGATTACTGATTAGAAATATACCGATATATGCAAAAGAGTTCATGTCACAAATGGATTAGTATATAGATATGAACATAAATGCCGAATGAAACGTAGAAATAGAAACAAAACGGGAAATCGCTGTTTTCATATATATATATATATATATATATATATATAGTCAGAGAGAAATCTATAACCAGGCACCTAGGTGCAAAGAGTGAGAGAGATTGTATCTGGTAAAGATAGAGGGTCAATGAATTAGATAGATAGATAGATAGATAGATAGATAGATAGATAGATAGATAGATAGATAGATATCAACAGAATGAGATAAATAGATAGATCTAAACAGAATGAGATAGATAGATAGATAGATAGATAGATATCAACAGAATGAGATAAATAGATAGATATAAACAGAATGAGATAGATAGATAGATAGATAATAAACTGACTGAGATAGATAGATAGATAGATAGATAGATAGATAGATAGATAGATAGATATAAACTGACTGAGATATATATATATATATATATATATATATATATATATATATAGATAGATAGATAGATAGATAGATAGATAATTTAATACCAATCTACAATTTATCTCTATTTGGCTATCAGAAAAGCAATCTAGATAGAGTTAAATTGTGAATGAAAGAAAAAGAACGAAGGATACGCGATTTCATTTTTTTTTTTTTTTTGCCAAAGTTTGTCCAACAGATTAGAACATGACAGAAAACGAGTAATGATTGTTTTACAACGACGTTCTTCTTTCCTTTTTTTTTCGATCCATCTGGAGTCAGGGGTGCTCCAGCCTAAAGTCTTGCGTCGTCTTCGATTGTATCGAACGGTTTCCGCTCACCTTGTCTTATCTGATTATGCCTGATTCTGTTTTTTCTTTGTTTTATTTTGGCCACGGCCGACTGCAATTATATTTCTTTTTTTATTTACTGTTTCTTCTGTGGGAAATCAGTTGTAATCTCGTTTGGCGAGTAATTAGGTCTAGACACTGAATTAACTTTGAGCCAGGTCGGGTCGCAAAAGAAAACGTGGTCGGTTATTGGAAATGATGGAAGAGGAAACAAAATGAAAATAAAGAGAGAAAGACGGTAGGAAAGTCGGAAGAGAGATGAAAGGTTCGTCAGGAAAGGAAATATGGACAGAGAGAAGGAAAGGAAAGAAAACAGAAGAAGAATAATGGAGATGGAAAGACAGATGTATAAAAGAGGAAAGACGGGATGAACATCGGGGGAAATTAATGAAAAAGAAAGAAAAGCATAAGAGAGATTCTAGAAAAGAAGAGAAGTGGAGAGAAATGAGGAAAAGTAAAGACAGAAAAAACGAAAAGAAAGAGAATATATTAATAAAGAGGAGGGAATAGAGAAAGATATTGGTTAAAAGGAAGTTCGGATGTAGTATAAAAAGATCGAAGTGCAAACAGAAAGAAAGAATCGATCTTAAGAGGGAGAGAAAAATGAAGGAAAATAGGAGACAAAACATTAAAGAAAGAAACAAAAACACAAAAAAAGAAAGAAAAAAGAAAGAAAAAAGAAGTGAAGAGGAGAAAAGAAAAAGGAAGGAAGTGGAGAGGACAGAAAAAGAAAAAAAGAAATGAAAAGAAAAAAATTGATAGGACAACAGAAAGAAAGAAAGAAAGAAAGAAGTGAACAAAGGTAAAATAGGAATAAAAAAAGAAAGACAAAAGAAAGAAAAAAGAAAATAGTGGCGACGGAAAAATCCCAAAAAATAAAGAAATCCACAAAGAAATAAGTGAAAAGAAAGAAAGAAAGAAAGAAAGAAAGAAAGAAAATGAAAGAAAGGAAGAAAGAAAGAAAGATCAGAGAAGAAATAAAATGAAGAGTAAAAAAAGAAAATGAAAAAGAAGTAAAAAAATCGAAAGAAAAAAACAAAGACAAAAAGCGTATAAACAGGAGTAAAAAAAAGAAAAGGGACATGGTAAAAATGGAAGAAGATGAGAATGAAAAGAAGATGAAAGAAAGAATCCACAAAGAAATAAGTGGAGAGGACAAAGGAAAGAAAGAAAGAAAAAAGAAAGAAAGAAAGAAAAAAGAAAGAAAGAAAGAAAATGAAAAAGATACGCAAGATGAGAAAAAGAAGCAAAAAGTAAAAGAAAATAAACAGAAGAAAATATAGAATCAAGACAAAACTTAACATAAGAAATCAGAAAACAAAACGAGTTGAAGAAAAATGAAGAAATGGTATTAAATGGTTGAAAGTAAAAACATTTTTTAATTCAACAAAAATGTAATTAGAAATCGATAGGCGAAGAGAGACCTCGTGTAAATGAAGATCTATCCTTACTCTTCCTTCAGAGTTAATTCACCACATGTGTCCCAATTTATCCTAAAATTCCAGCAGCTGGCCTTTTTCTCTCGTTTTCAGATAAACGTCATATATTTTGTAAGGAATATTTCTTTTTGTTTTTTTTTGGAAAGAAATATACTGTCTTCATTTAATTTGTTGCTTTCGTAAACTGAAAAAGAAATTAATGTTACTTTGACAATTTTATTTTATATAAAATACATATTCTGCATTATCAGACATTATTATTGTTGACGATTATGTTTAGGTGTCTATTATAAGAATTATTTTTTTTTAATAATTAGGGCTTAGAATCTTTCTCCATTTGCAACAGCGGGAGGCTGTAAGATCAGTTAAAAGATAAACAAAATTGACATTATGAATACGGTGGAGTAATGGACAGCGGCTCGGTTTGGGGAATCGGAGAGCCGAGTTCGAATATCAGCCGAATCCATTACATTCACTAATACCCTTGGGAAATGTATGAATCCTCCTCTTCTTCTCCCCATCTAGCTATGAGTAAATACCAGAATAGACCAGGTTCTATAGCATTGGATGGCAACTGGTCTACCGCAGAAAGAAATGGCAATCTACTGCGGGAAAAATTGCCTTGTCAGTCATGTATCGAAAGATAAATGATCGCCTAAGCGTGTATCACGCATGACATGACTGACTGACTGCTTGGGGTTGAAAGAAAAAATTGCCTGAAGAAATAAATGTCACTATTTAGTTACCTAAGAGGGCTTTTTACATTTAAATTTTTTCTTACTTTTAAGACTATTTATTTTACTAAAATGTACAAAAATAATAATACGAGTATAAAATTTCAAAGGTGTATAAAAAAAATAACCTTCAAATCTACAAATCAACCATTCGCCCTTGCATGGAGTATTGCTGCCATATATGGTCTGGAGCCCCTTCTAATTGTTTCACGGTCCTTGATAAAATCCAAAGACGGATATGCAATGTAACTAGCCCTGATCTGGCATCCTGTCTGCAGCCGCTCTCTCACAGACGTGCCGTTGCCTCCCTCTGTCTTTTTTACAAATACTTTCACGGTAACTGCTCCGATGAGCTGCTTTCGTTGGTTTCCAGATTTCATGAATTTAAGCGTTCAATTAGGCTGGCATCTTGCTCGTCGAAACTGTTAAATGTCGCAGTCTCTTCTACTCCAATAGCTTGATTTCTCGCCTGTGAAACTCCCTCCCCATTTCTTCTTTTCCTGATAGCTATAATCTCCAACTATTTAAATGTAATGTCAATCGACGTCTCCAGATGCCCTGATCTATCCCCTATCCCTTCATCTTCTATCTTATTTGTTTCTCAGTATCTTGACTTCCCGCCCTATTTGTTCACGGTCCAACTCCTCTGTTAACTGCCATTTGATGTTTTCTCCAGGCAAAAGAAAAGTAGATTCATGCATCGCCTCGACTTTTTTCGGGGATATTGCCGCGAATTGTAATACCTTGTGGATTTCATCTTTCCAGATAAAACTTCAATCTTCTCCATGGATCTAATCGGTCTGTCATCCGCTATAGCCCATATGAATCCCGCTTTTTTCCGGCTACACCAGCGTGACAGTTCCGATCACGATATAAGCCTATTCTTGGCAGCACGTAATAAATGCAAACATGTCTTCGGAAGAGCTCCGTCTTTGTTTACGTATAGGGTGAGGCCCCATATTGAATCTTACACTTTTGGCTCTCGTGATGACTGGCGGCTCTGTAACAATGTATTAAATAAGAAATTTCTATTCTTCTTCTTTTCAGTCAATTTGAGGTGTTAATATCTACTGATAAAGTAGAATGTTACACCCATAAATTCTATTTAAACTTCCATCTGACTTTCATCAGCATGGCTGATACTGAACTCCATGAGTGTGACTCGCTTCGCCATCATGGGCAAACATTCTCGACTGACATGAAGTGGAAAGACTATATTGAATCAATTGCTCGGTTTGTTACCAAAAAAGTGGCTTCAAAATATCGTGCTAGATAATTATTCTCTCCTGAATCTACGTTATGTATCTATAAGCCTGCCATTTGTGCAAGCATCGGATATTGCTGCTATATATGGCCCGGTGCTCCTGATTTATATATAGTGATTCCTGATAAAATCCAATGACGAATCAGCAATATTATTGGTCCTGACCTGTTTCAGTCACTTTCCTACCGCCGTAAATTTGCTTCCTTGTAGCTTTCCCATAAATATTTCATGTTGATTGTTCAGATGAGCTTTTCGTTATGGCAACTTGACTTTATTAATATAAGCGCAAAACTAGATTAGCAACAAGTTCTCATCAATTTACAGTTGAATTGGCTACATGTAACTGTAATTACTATGCTAACAGTTTCCCATCTCACGTATCTGTCTATATTTCTGAGACGAGGTATTATGTACAATATTTACATTGTTCGGACTATCATCCTCATCATCGTTTGTTTGGATGAGCTCTTCGCTATGACTTTATGAATTTAAGCGCAGTACTAGATTGGCAAAAAGGTCTCATCAATTTACAGTTGAATTGGTTACATGTAACCGTAAGTTCTATGCTAACAGTTCCTTTTCTTGCACTTCTTGATTATGAAACTCCCTTCCATTGTTTTGCTTTCCAGACAAGTTTGATCTTCAAAAATTTAAATGCAATGTCAGTCGTTATCTATACAACTCTCTTTCTGATTGCTCTTGTATATTTCTCGCTCTTCAATAAAGATTTTGTTTTCTATTTCTCTTACACACAGTAACCCATTGTGTCTTAGTGGTTTTGTGACGTCCCCCGGTGTCGCTGCGCCAATCGTGACGTCTGCCTGGCCGCGCCTGCTGTGCTATCCTGGTCGCGGCACCAATTGTGACGTCACCCCGTCTGTCTCCGCGCTGTTGCCGTCCTATCCTGTCCTGTGACGACCAATGTGACTTGGTATTGGTCGCGGCACCAAATGTGACGTTCTAACCTTTTGCTGATTCTGATGGGAATCTGGTTAGATTCGGTATCAGCCTTGTCGTTCCCAGCTCGCCTCCAACGTCTGGTTACCGAAGTAACTGTTTTGATTTCTAGTCTAACCTACCCACGTTGTGATTTGATCTTAGGTAGACGAAATCAATCAGTCGATGGGCCGTAATGCAAGCTGAGTCCGGACAAGGGCAACACCGCACAAGTATATGTAAAAGAAAATAAAGTAATAACTCGAAAAGTTCAAATGTGTTAAAAAAGGATAACAATATTTTATATATGGTTTCTGAATACAGGACTGCGTCTTCTTCCCAACCCGCTATATGGATTCGTGACAGTTTGTGTTTGTTAGGCGAGTCTTAACATCTTAAGTTGTTTGTTCTTTAAGTAACTTGTTCTTGGTGTATCTTTAGGCGATATTCGTAAAACTTGTTTTGGTGGTGTGAGTCTAAGTCGTTCTTCATAAATAAATTGTTCTTGGTTAGAAGTTGAGGCCGTGATTTGCGTGGAATCTTTCAGTCGGGTTCCTGCGAGGCGGGCCCAAATCAATTCAACTCAGATGCGAACTGCGAACTGCTTAAACTTAACTTAACTTAACTGCTTTTCACTCGCTGCGACTCTGCTTATATGGACGCGGACCAAAACCGGGGTGGGCTTGTCGGGGTTTGAGGTTCCTTGATAATTCTAAATCCACAATCCACTTCTTTGTTTTCGGTCAGGAAAATTTTTTATTTTCCATTTTTGGAAGTCCTTCCAGATTCTTCTTTTTTCATATGGGTATCTCACCCAATCCCTTCAGGGGGCGTTAACAGGTTTCCCCTCTCTCTCACAGTGGCATCTCACGTCGATCCCCTCAGCGGGGCGTCAACAGGACTCCTCTCCTTCTTCACATGATTTACGCTCACGCCACCATTCGTGGGCGCTCAGCAGCGTGGGTGGCCGGACTAGCCTCGGTTTAAAAATTCTTGCTCAAAGAAAAAAAAATTATCTTCCTTTTTCTTTTTCTTTTCTTTCTTTTTCTTCTTCTCGACAACAAGTCCTTAGACTCGTAGTGTGGTCTCTTAATCTCAATTTTATCTGAATGTCACCTGGAATTCGTCACTCGGGACCTTCGCCAAACAAGTGGGTGGCCATCCGGCGAGATCCACATTCTGGCGTTAATTATTCGTTCTGATAAAATGATTTTCCTATCGTGGCCAGCTTCAACATAAAACAGATGTCTTTTCCAAACATCTTCGTAGATAGCTAATGGTCAATCTTTTGTTTTTGTAATCCTGCGGTTGATCAAACAGACATTTTTGTTTTTCGGTCAGCGTATGACCTATTTAATTTTTATCTCCCAGTTTCTGTTTCATAGGCGACCTTATCAACCTGGAATTTATCGTTATCGTTGGCATGGCAGACTGCTGTCGTTTATTCGCTGATCGTCATAACTCAAATTAAATTCTCTGTTTTACTTTCTCGACAATGGAAATAGAATCTTACCACTTTTCCTTATCAGAAAAATAACACGCTTAGTGTCCTATTCGTGATCGCTTCTTATCACCTGAATTTAATTCTCGCCTTTTTTTCTTCTTTCTTTCTAGCAACCCTAAATATTGTCACAGTTTTTTACATGAGATAAATGCGATAAAATAAAATTCCTCCTTGTGCCTTTAGAAAGCTATGAATCAGACTCTTCTCAATCCAACTATTGGCTAAATATGAAGGTGGACTCTGTTCTCTAGCTTTGACTGGCAATTAAGAAATGTCTGAACTCTAAACCATGCAGAAGGCAACATAAATCTACTCATGTTTTTCAAGAATCCATGGCAGTTCATAGGTAATTAAAAAGTATTTGCCTTCAGAGTAATATTCGACTCTTGTCCCCTCGGGCAGTCTTGCGGTGTCTGCTGATTCAGGGATTTTCAAAGTGAAGATTTTATTTAACGGTTGTTCTCGTCCATTTGTCTATATTAAGGAATCTCTCGTCTAGTTCTCTTTTTAGTACAGATTTGGTATTGCTGGCGCAGATTCCCTTCAAGTAGTATTGAGATTACAATGACTATGAAACGAATTTTCTGAACCAGCATTTTAGTGACAGGGCCACCGATAACTATGCAGTCTTAAAATGGAACAAGGCGTGATGTCCTTAGACATGGATAGCGGTAGAAGAACAGTCCACCACCGTAGTTTAAATAACGTATTCAGTTCGAAAAATGGGTACGAAATTCCCAGAATGTTATCCAAATCGACATCATCATCAGAAGACCTGAGGGGTCAACCGGCATATCGATATAATATTGAGGTCATTTATTCGAAGGAAAGTAATGTAAATAGGTTTATTTGTCTTTTAATTATTCCCATTCAGAACGTAGGCAACTATATCTCTCCAAAGGTTCCTTTTCTTTAGGATCTGTCAACTTCCATTCATTCTTGGGAAATTAAAAGGAATCGGTTTCTGGCCCTTTATCCACGGTTTGGACTTCAATGTTTTACTTTTGTCAGGTTGCTTGGTAATCAAGGTTCGAAAGCTGAGTTTACCCTGCATTAAAACATAGCTGAGTATAGAAGAGTTAGATCCATAGCTTTCTTAAATATAATAACGAAGTTAATTTACTGTATTCTAATGTAGCATTATCCGACTTTATAATATATTAAACGAACATGGAGTTATACATTAACGTTTTTTACTGGGCATGACATCCCTATCTTTCTCCGATCATGTCCTATAAATATAATTCGGTTTTTCCTACTGTTAGTTCACCCAATACATGGTGCAAAAGTCACTCAAAGTAGAGGGTAAATGAATGAGATTTTTGTAAGTGAGAAGGAGAAGGACGTAAGAATTATAGTATGAGAACGTGTAGGATAGATATTAGTTTACAATGGACTTGAAAATACCAAGATTGTAGTTATCAGGAAAGCACCGTCTCTTGAGTTTGTTGCACAACGTAATACTGGAACTTGCTCCTTCTCAAAACAACACGAATTAGATGGGAATGGTTTGCCACCATGAACATGGCATCATGACAGGTCCTAGTCATGAAAGTCTGAGTTGGTTGAACTAAGAAATAGTAATAAGTGATATATTAGTGAGAGGCCAGCAACCTTTTGTCTGTGGGATAAAGGGTTGCACGTTGGAGAATACTTCATCACCCACGTGGCCTCATAAGCGCATTTGAACTCTCCCGAGACTGGACAATGAGGATTTTGTAGAACTAGCCCAGATATGCCAGCAATAATCCATTCTTGGTCTGATATCACTCTTGTAAATATAGAAAATAGCAGTAGGATTCCCGTATTTTCTAATGCGATACAATAAACCGACCAGTCATTCAGCATCTTTTGCGATGGCACTGAATATAGGTCTTCTATTTCAAGTCGGAAGTGTTCGAAGGAAGAAGCTTCTCTGTGTATATGTCGACTCACCAGCATTGGTTTAAAATCTGCTCGCTGGTAATGGAATGTTATTAGTTTTATTTTGCATGTATTGAATAATACCAGACAGTCGTTTCCACATCCTCATCTTGTCATCAAGATATTTGGGGTTGTACCCACACACTGTGGTATCACTTGTATTTCAGATGATTGCGGACTGGGAGGTGAGATTTATGACTTGTATGAAGTTGACAGGAGGAAGTCGTTGAGGCTCCATAAAAATAACCGTTTGACCAGTTAACAGCAGCCCACTACTTATCAGCGTTACGAAATAGGAAGCCTATCTTTGCTTTCTGCAGTTTTCCAGAATATATTATCAGCCGCCTACATCGATAACGAAGCACATGAAGATCTATCCAGAATTATTTCTTCGACTTTTTCTGCTTTTCGTGATTTTTCGAAAACGGGATAAATTCTAGATCCCTGAAATTTTTCAGCCTCCAGCCCCAGCGATCCCCAATGAAGCAGGAACTTAAATTCAATCAGGGGCTCGTTCAAATGGTAACGCTACACGTAAAAAAATGCCATGATGTTGCAAATACAATAGTCAATATTGTTTTTGCAAAAGCAAACTTAGTTCAGAATAAATATTATATAAAAGTGAAAAGAAGAAGGTCCATATGACAATTTTTTTTTAATCGCCGGAATTATTCAAATTCGAAATAAGAATGTTTCAAAAGAACCAAAAAAGGAGAAAAAATTCTTAATCACACATCATGGTTTCAAACCAAATTCTTGTACAGTAATATTTGCCCCGGCTGACCCCGGCTGAACGGGGTCGGATGTTAAACTCGTAAAGAAAATTAAGTAAACGTCTTGCAAAGGTGAAGCTGAAACAATTGTAAAGTTAACAAGAAAAAAAAAGTTTTCTAATAGACGAGAGCTGTTAAACAATAATACCTTTATAATAGCAGTGTTAATATGATGCGTTGGTCTGCCCTGATGACCAGTTTGGATGGCAAGCCGATTGGGAGATTGCCGAGTCGATTAGTTATAATTTTGTATTATATTTTTTAAGCTCGTTTGCGAGTTATTTCGCTTGGCTTGTTTGTTATTTGTGGACTGGGATGGTGTGAGCACGATTGTTGAGGGTGGGTGCTACAGTGAGTGTGGGCTTATGTCAAGGTGAGGGCGGTTATTCACGTTCCGTGTAAATTGTCTACAATTGAGCAGAAAAATAAAAAGCAAAAGAAGGAAATAAAAACAGAAAAAAAGAAATTGAAAAAGAAAGAAAATAGAAAGAAAAAAGAATATATAAAAAAAAATGTTATAGAGAAAGAGAGATATGTCCGGGATGGTGAGAAAGGAGATTATGTAGGTTGAAAAGTTATGTGGGGGTGGCGTGTCTTGCTGTTGGGACAGAGAAAAGAATAGCAGGTCTTGGGTTTGGGTGTGGTCGCTTTAAATGTACTGGCTTCTGGAAGCGGCAAATCCCGAACTGTACTCAGATCAATTTATCGATTTAGTATTTGCCTGTCAGGCGACCATTCGGATGATTTCCATTTTAAAAGCACTAATTACAAACTAACTAGAAACAGTCTGGTATGTGAGCATACGCACATACATACAAATGTATAAAAACTTGTGAGCTTAGTAGGTTGAGCCCTGTGGTTCTAGCGTAGTAGAAGCTGTTGAAATATATGAGGCTTCACGAATCTGCTTTGTTAAAGACACATACCACAATATGTCAGGTTTAGTAATTACACATGTTTATTTTCGGATTGCCGCAACGTTACGAGGTTTTTATTTCATGTTTTTACAAAGAATCCATAGAATTCTCTTGGAGAAACTTGATTAAACTCTTAGACGTTGAAACAAAATGATTATTAAGATTATGCTAGCGTGCACGCAAATACTAATTATACACAATAAAGATTGGCACAAGGAAAAAAGAATGAAAATTTAGTAAGAATATGCAGCACCAATAATTAAATTGGGAAGGGCTTAACTACTATAGTAGTCAGCATTTTTTTTCTTTGATTCCTTTATGTCCAATGGCGTTAATGCTATGAACGTAACTACCTTGGTCACAAAGCATGTCATAGTAGTCTGACACAAGGTCAGATTGAAGTGAGATATCGAAAAAAGAATATTGTTTCATTAACAGATGTTCTTTTACGGTTTATTAATTGTTTGTAGGTTATTTCTATCCAGAAAATATTTTTAGATCATAAGAATATTTTTAGAGATTTGCTGATACAAGTCCCAGTATTTAACCCATAGCTTGAGGGATAAAAGGTAGATTCGTACTTTATCCGAGTGAATCTGAAGAAACCAACTGGAATTGGAACACGGTTCTCCAGTATCAAACTCTGAACCTTTACCCATTACATCACCCTCACATCCAAAGTTACAATACCTGGTATTCCCAAGCCGTCACCCAACAAGATACTGACTAGGTTTGATGTTGCTTAACTTCTTTGATCTGATTGTACGTAAACCGATGTTCCAATGTGATACGGCTGTAAGCGTTAAAAGATGTTTGTGATGCATATATAATACAAGTCAAGGCTGCAATCGGAATTGTAGTTTTTGCTTGAAATTAAATGCCACTCATTAATCCCAGTTAAAAAGTACTCAACAATCCCTAAAGCTGGTCCGATGTAAAAAAAAAAAAAATTGGTTAACACAACAATCGGTAAAAAACCTAACGGTAGAGAATGATAGCAGGAAAAATAAGTGGTGCAAGTTTTGATTATTTCTGAATATTCGAAATTTACTTTAGTTCTAAAGCTTGTATATATTTACCTTTCGATTTATCAAATATGTCCTTATTGCTGGAGTTTCTGGCTAATCTAACTTGGACTGATTTATGTAAGTTACCCTGAATTTTATGAGGTTGCTTTGATTGTTTACTAAGGTATTTATTGGTCTATAGATCCATTATGTATGACTTGTAAGAACAACTATTTAGGTCTAAGGTTACATCGAGGAAGTTGATCACTTTGATTGTGGTGCTAATATTTAATTCGCGGACTTTAAAAAATTCCAGTTCCTTTCTTAGACGGTATGTCTATCTATATATTTCATAAGTCTAAAGGTAAATAAATACAAGCTTTAGAACTAAGTCATCATAATGAAAATTTAGAATATTTAGAAATACATAATGGTAGAAATAAGCAGAAACGCCGTAAAGCGCAACATTATATAGTTTAATCCACGTTTTAACCGTAATGTCACATTTAATATTGGAACATTTTTTTTAAAATTTAATCCATAAACAATTGAACCATTCACCAACACTAAAAAAAATTTTTACTAAAAATAATGTTAAGATCGGCTATAGTTGTGCTAATAACATAAATAGATCCATCTCTCATCATAACAACATTATATTAAACAAACATATTTCCAACAAAGACAATGTAATTTTTTTCTGAAAATAAATGCAATTGTCGTAAAAATACGATGTCCTTTAAATAGTCAATGCATGACCGATAATATTATATACCGAGCGAACATACATTCCAGTAAAGATGTTAAATTTTATTTTGGTTCCACGGCAAATGCTTGGTAATTTCGTTTTTACCATCATAGAATGACCTTAAAAGAATTAAAATACAAAAACAACACTGCTCTCTCCAAATATATCTGGCAATTAAGTAATGATAACATCTCACCATCAATCAAGAGAGAAATTGTATCTACAGCTAAGGCTTATAACTGTAAAGGAAATAAATGTAATTTATGACTTGGTGAAAAGCTGGTTATCTTAAAAGACTTTAAATAACTTATTACACAAGAGAAATGAATTGATGATTACATGTCGGCATAATAATGAATATCTGCTTAATTACGATAATTTAGATTTTTTTTTTTCAATATTTTAAATATATTTTTAATTTTTAAATTTTAATTTTTAATTTTTTAATTTTATGTTTTAATTTTTATTTTCTTTACTTTAATTTTATATTTAATTTTTAATTTTTATTTTTAATGCTAATTACGGTCAAGTTTTAATATATTACTATTAAATACATATTCATGTTTATTGTTTAAATAAGAACAAGTAATGATATAATTAAAAAATAAAATATGACTATTCACCTATCAAATATTATATTTAAATTTTCTTTTTTACATAAATATATAATTTCCGCTTATTTTAATTTCCAAATCTACATTTTACATTTTAAAATAAAAAAAAATGTAATCCTGTCATAATATATAACTACGCCAACGTTGTGATAAACGGATATATTATAATATATTGTAATTGAAATGGTGTAGCAGTTAGTTCATACTTAGTACCGGAAGAGAAGCCGTGGAACAATACGAAAAATATATGTATCGAAAATAAATTTTCCGTCTTTTCCACCATTTTCCATGTTTTTGACTTAACTGACAAAACAAATAATACATTTTATAATGTCAAATCTGACAAAGCACAAAATGAAGATGGTACAGTAACAGACGTTTTTAAAGATGCATTACAACATTCCCCAGTGATAAGTACAGTACTTAGTATGGAAGACACCGAAAACCTTCAATGAATGAAGAGTAATTTTCCTTAATGAAATAGGCTATAATAATGGCAGGCTCAAGCGTTGACCTCTCATCTAAATATTGAACATATAAAATCCATCCTGAAAATGAACTACAGATTAACACGCATCTGAGATAAAGATCAGCCACGTGAACAGGAGAGAGTGGTTACTCAACAACAGACGGTCAACAAAGAAAATCATTACTGATCAATAATCATGCATAACAGAAAAAATTGTATAGTTCGGGATGATTGGTTAACTACGTAAAAGCGACTATATTGAATTCACTACTGGAGTAAGGTATCATTGAAAAACTATATGAAAGTTATTAAGAGAATATACGACATCAAAATTGTAATAATTCGACTACACAAAACCAGAGATAAAAATTTGAAAAACAATGTAACAAAGGGATGTAGCTTTACGTATTTTTCCCTCATTTCACTATTCCACCAATTGGATGCAGTGTATATAGGGGGAAATAGAAATTGAAGACTTTAGGGAGGAGGAAGGACAATAAAAGAACAAAGAAAAAAGATGGTGATTGATATTGCATTTACTTATTTGAAGATTTTAGTTAACAGGGAAGCGAGAAATCGGAAGTTAGTTCCACAGGCGCGAAGTGCGAGAAAATATACTATTTGAATATAAATGACGGTAGAATCTATCTAGCTTAACAGAAAAATGGTGAGACCTAGTTGCCAATCTTGTATTACCTTTAAATTCAGGCATTTGAGGAAGTATGGAGCACCAGCAGAAAGTTTGCCATAAGAATAGTTACATGAACGACAGAGTCAGTGAGAAAGTCACTGAATTCGAAATGTCTGCTCAGGATCGATTACATTAGTAATTAAATTTGTCAAGAATCTCAAGATATGTTTTAGGAGAATCAATTTTTCATAGAAGGAAGTGAGAATCAATTAAAGTAAATAATAACAGAGAATATTTTAGCCACTATCAGCTTGTTTATTGCATTTTACTCATAGATGAATCAGTAAAGACACAATGTACGATTAGAAAGTCTAGAATTAACACAACATGTTCAAATGTTAAGTAAAAAAGAAGAGAAAAAAAAGAGAAAATCTGAAATCAGTCCGATACTTGGGATTTGATAACCTTTAAGAAATAACAAGACGAAACGTTTAAAATTGTAAGATGCATTTACTGTTCCGCTGCTACTAGTACTTTCGAAAATCAACACATTTTCATCTTCAGGCTTTAATATTTTTTTTGTTTCAAGTAAATACAAGACGAAAATAAATTTACTAGCATCATCGGAACATTAAATCCATCTTTCAGATTTAAACATAAGAATCGTGTCATTCAACGAAAGATTAGTAAGTTAATGCTCTATTAAATTTGTTAGTGAAGAGATTTCGCCATTAATTACATTAACTTTGCATTCTTTGTATTATTACCTCTTTATAATATTATATATACTAAACCATTTAATATCTGTATAAAAACTGATCCGCAGTACAAACAATTCTGGAAAATCTACTCAGACATTACTCGAATAATTGGACCATTTTTCCATGTCACGTAATCTGAAAAATCGTGGATTTACCACATTACTATATTTAAAAACTAACAAAAAAAAAAAGAAAATCTGCTCTTGAAATATTTAGAATACAATTCTATCATTGCGACACTGCATGTTTCTAAATCGTGTGTCTGAGCATCTGTTTACCATCATATAATATGGAATGCCTGGGTGCCATATTTAGCATTCCTGATGAAAGGCGTGATAGCACACAATAGACATCTCGTTTCGATACCCGTTATTCCTTATGATCGCAAGGGCACGACTTGAACTGCCAGCATAGCAGTGGTATAGGCTTCGGGGAAACACTTGAGTTCAGTCTGCCTGGCTATTTTAATCCCTAAGTGGAGAAAGACCGACTCGTGCCTTTTTTTTCTAGTTATGTCAGCGAAAGGTGAATAGAATAGGAATGCTTGGAAATTGAACTCAGCATGTCAATTTCACTAGCTGCATAGATAAATGTTACGCTATTCTAGCCTCTTTAAAAAGGTTCACTTTTGTGAAAAAAGAAAACTTGAAACCAACACGTAAACTCTGATATGATTTCAACACAATGCAAAGATGGTTTTACTTCCTACTGGTTAGTTTAGTTTTGTTTGTTTTCAAATGGAAGATCGAGAATTGTCTGACTTCAGTTAATTCGTAAAAGTTCTATAGAGTTTCTTTTTGTTACTGTATCGTTCAAATAAGTTTTCTGAAATCCAACCAATACATATCTAGAGGAAACTCAAAGACAAAAGTGTGAGTAAAGTAAGAGAGGAAAAAACAGTGAAAATAATGAAGATAAATGTACTTGAGATCTGAACAAAAAAATAAATAGGTTTGGAGTAAAAAGAGACTAATAATTGAAATGTATAATCAAAAGACTACAAAAAGGTCCGCAAGGTTGTGTCGTGTACTGACGTATTTCCCACTAATGTTTGTGGTCATTATTTCTAATAAAATAAATGTGACGATTTCGTATTCTGAATTTACGACAGTCATTCAAGCCATCTCTACTTAAAATATCCTCGCCAGTCTTCATTTCTTCAGTTGCCATTGTGAGGTATTAAGTAACTTCAAGAATAGGATTATTATTCGTGTAATAGCTTCAAAGATTTTATGTTTAGTTTCTTTAGAGTATTAATGACACAAAACTAACATTGCATACTATTTATAAACTGGAGTAGACTGTTCTAGTTCCACGTGCCATGTTTTAACGGATGTCTGAAGGACACATGGCTCAGTGGATAAAGGGGTTGGTTATATCCAGTGACAGGACCCAAAGTGTGTGAGTTCAATATCCGGTTAAGGCAGTGGAGAACTTGTAGAGGGGAATTAACAGGAGATAACTCATAACTGGCATTCATTAGAAATGCCACGTGGAACTACAACAGTCTAACCAAGTGAGAGAAATAAAGGGTTCAGTTCGACATTCCAACCACCTGAAGAAGGCCGGAGCGTACAACGGCCAAAATGTTGTAAAAAATGTAGCGACAAAGGTGAGGACAATAGTCTGAATAATGTAAATAGTGTACATAATACCTCATATCAGAAATATAGACAGATACTGAAGAAGGTCGGAGCGTACAACAGCCGAAACATTGTAATAAATATGGCGACAAAGGTAAGGAAAATAGTCCGTTTAATGTAAATAGTGTACATAATACCTTATCTCATAAATATAGACAGATACTGAAGAAGGTCGGAGCGTACAACTGCCGAAACGCTGTAATAAATATGGCGACAAAGATGAGGACAATAGTCCGAATAATGTAAATAGTGTACATAATACCTCATCTCTGAAATATAAACAGATGCTAATCAAGAAGATAGGCAAAAGGGCAAGTCTTTAAGCTGAGCAATGGGGAAGACATGTTCGATGTGACATATGACTTGTAATATAAGGAAATTAAACTCTCTTTATACGATATCTTAGCTTGGTTAATTACATAATCGTTATAAAATAATAGCGGAAGATATTGTATATAACAGAGAAATTAAATGACCGAATCCAGAAAGAGAGAAGAAAGATAGAGATTATAAAATGGAATTAGTCATCGACAATTCAAGTAGAAGAAACTCATTAATGAAAGAAAATATAAGAATATTTCCTAAACCTTTATAATTTATAATTAGCGTTAGTAGTGTAGCGCCTGTTTAACGATTTGAGTGCCGATGTTGGAGTGCCCTTTTCTAAGGCGACGGTTAAATTTCGTTACTAGAGGCAACATATCCCCACCTCTCAACGCTACTGATATTGTCCAAGGGCAAGGCAAGGTCTGCTCTTTATTGAAATTGGTGTCCTCACAGAAGACGCCAGTATATGTCGGAATGAATCATTAAACGGACTTTGCAATTCCAGCTCCAGTTTTTAATCATTAGGTTTTACTTCCGAAGACTTTCGCAAGGCAGTGGTTTGAAATTAAAATTTGCGTTCACTTAAATGAACTGCTCTCCCAGGCCGACTTGTTACAATTGAATGTTTTAGAATATGCGAGATTTATTATAAAAAAAAAAAAAGCCTACTTAAAATTTTAAGGAAGTATCTGAAAAAGTTCTAGAATTTCCAGACATAAATTGTTCAGAGGTATAAAGTCAAAATAAGCTTTACCTCTACCGAATAGTTGATTTATATCATCCATGCAATCAATGAAAGAATCACTTATTATATGACAGATGAGGAATAGTGGAATACATTTCTAGTACAGTAAATCTTTGGCACTGGAGAAGTCTAATATGATGTCCATTGGTGCTGAAGGATCATGAATCGCGTCTGATCTTAGAAGCAGATTCACAGTTGATTAGCTGAGAAATAATGCGTGCATCTTACCAATAAAATTATTTGCCTGCATCGAATAATATTTTAAATTGAGCAATTAGTTGTATTTAATGCTGGATAACCACAGATCTCGCTTCTGAGCTGCTATTTGCTAATCTAAAAACGAATGTGTGTATATCTCAACACAATATGGCTCAAGAATGGAATTAGAAATGCTTATAAGTCAGTTAGTGAGAGGATATGAGAAACATTGTTTATTGAGAACTATTCGATTCTAAGCAGACTGTCATTACATAAATATTATGTCTAGGTTAGACTTAACAAAATTTCAACCCATGCTGGGTCATTTCATTTAAAATATTCCTTTTATCCAGAACTAAATATGTAATTCTATATGAATGAATAGTTCTGATGTTAACTTTTTTATATAATTGACAATAAATTTCCAGATTTTTTAATGTATTATATGATCTTTATTCTCTTATGTTTCTTGACTCGACTTGACAAACGAAGATCTGAAAGCTACTAGTTGACCAGTTCAATGGTGATAGCTGATAGTGTTACATGTAAGATTTGACCCGAGATTTATTTAACTCCTTAATAAGTGTGAACACTTAAAGCTGCATTTAATTTGACCAGAATTTACAAAGCCTCAGAACGCTGCCACGGCCTATGTCAACAGCCTGTTTATCTCAAGTTGTCACGTTCGAATCAGGTCAACATTTTCCCGATCATTTTTATTTTTCGCATTTTCTTATGGAGAGCAACTTATGGAGAGAGGAATAGAGTCTATTATTATATCTGATGGATGAGCGCGTTTGCAAAGAAGATATATACATACAGAATATAGAATATATATAAATATATACATACAGAATATATACATACATATTCCGTAAATCCGATATTACAAAGGTTAATCTGATCATGCGGAAGATATGACTGGCGCCAGAACATTGCTTTCGTGATCGTCACATATATCGTCACGAAAAGAAGCATGGTGCCTTTTAAGAGAATCAATGCCACAACCACAAAAATAAACGCATAAATCTGCAAATTTTCTTGTGTACAGAATAAATGTAGTTGAATTGCTTTATACAGTAAGAATTATTTTTAATATATATTCCCTTGAATTATATGAAGGTACAACAAAATTAAAGATAGCTACCTAATAACAAATAACTCCTTTTTAACATCTAAATAACGTTGGCTATGAAAATACTACAAAATTAAAGATAGCTACCTAATAACAATAAAATCTATTTTTCATCTAAATAACGTTGGCTATGAAGATACTACAAAATTAAAGATAGCTACCTAATAAAAAAAAAAGAAACTCCTTTTTAACATCTAAATAACTTTGGCTATGAAGATACAACAAAATTAAAGATAGCTACCTAATAAGAAATAACTCCTGTTTTCATCTAAATAACGTTGTCTATGAAGATACAAAATTAAAGATAGCTACCTAATAACAAATACCTCTTTTTTTCATCTAAATAACGTTGTCTTTGAAGATACAACAAAATTAAAGATAGCTACCTAATAACAAATAACTCCTTTTTACATCTAAATAACGTTGGCTATGCTACGTAGCAATGACCCTAATAGAGTTGTTACATTGTTATAATTATCTCAACCAATCACAAGGGTGAAAAGCTTATTTATTGTGGCTATTGGGAATTGAGTGTAGTCACCGACATGTCGCATATAAGGTCGTCCAGAGTAAACTTTTGAAATACGATACACCCGGAATGTGTTTCTGGAACCAGTTTTATGATATTAATAGGTTACAGAAACATATGTTTATTTAAACCCTAAACAAAAGATGGACTATATTTTCGTGATAAAGGCTTGTGAACTTCAACACGACAAATTTCACAGAATCATAAACACCTTGCACAAAATCTGCCGATTAAAAAGTACGTGAAGAATGGGATGTGTTCGACAGTTGAAAGGTAGTGTAAAATATGGCGCAGGTTGTGCCGATAATGTTACCCATGGAACTGTGTTTGAATTACAACCAATTTTGTGGCATTTTGTTTCGCACAGAAAATCCCTTGGGAAAGGTAGGAATTAATATTTTATTTACCACCTGCTGTCAGTTAAATAAATGACTGACTTTCTCTTGCAACCAGTCTGGCCAAATCTCTGTTTCTATCTGAAGAGTGATAGTTTCCCTCATTTAGTCTTGGCTTCTACATGCTACTGTTGCTATGGCTGTAGGTCATGTGAGGCCCCCTACAAGCATAGTCGTTTGAGGTGCTCATATCATACCATGAAGAAATTCCATGTAATGCTTTCAGTGATGAATCAAGCTATTTTATTGCTAAATTGGGATTTGATTTTATACAAAGTTCTTCTTTGTTTTCTTTTCACCTTCCATGTCAGTCATCATTTCGGGGTTATTTTATTACAGTTGAGGAATTTTTCCGGAAATCCATCTATTTATGTTATCTCTTTACAACACTAACTCGACAAAATGCGATATTCAAAGTAATGACGTATCTGGGTCATAAATAATAATCTCTTTTTGAATGTGTGCGTGCATATGAGTGTGTCTTCATTATAAAATATTTATTCTCGTCAAATGTTTTTGTGAGGGAATTTTGGTAAAGAAAGAATTCCTTTATATGACCTGTGCATATTCAAGAACAGGTGTGAAGAGATGGACACTCATCATTTAAGTATTAAATGCCACATTAAAAACGATCCTGCTTTTCCTCACTGGTAAATAATGTGGGGAGATTATGCTAATGACATAGGTATCCATAGTTGTGATAAGAATGATCCTGAAAAAGAATCGCAATTTAGCGATAGAACAGATCATTACCATTAATCCAATTTAAGTTTCGTGGCATCAATCCTCTAACCCAATTTGACATGGACAATAAACGTGCACATTGAAATACAAGTGTTTAAATTCTCTTAAAGAATTAGACTATCTGATATGAAAAGAGATCTGAATCTGAATCCTATATGCATATAATGTAGTGGTTATTAGAACCCCATATGGAATCACCGTACAAGGATCAAATTCCGATAGCGTTCATTGCGTTCACTTTCACACAATTACCTTGGAAAATTTATAAATTCTCTCATTTCCAACAAATGACGGAGTAAATAGCTCTCTGGCCTTGGTTGACAGCCACTTTAGGAAAAGGAAAGCTCTAAATTCCAAGCTGTTTGAAGATTGGGCTGGAAATTCCATCAAGTAAAAATCTACTTACTCTAAAAAACAAAACAGGAAAACATAGCGTGGTACAGCTGTGGCCAAATTAGCCACAGAGATATCTAAAGGCGAAAAGGAGGATAGGAGGCTGGACACGGACTTGAAAAAAAAATCGGTAACAAGCTGGCAGTGTCCATAAACTGATAAAGAAAACCTTCAGGTTTTAGAAAATTTCTACTTCCTGATTTTCATGTCAAATAAATTTCGGGAATGTTATGCTGAAGGTGAGAGAGCCAAATAGGAAATAATAAATTCCGGAAAACTTAGTTCGTTTTTATCAGTGTTTGTTTAACAAAAAACTATTTATGTGAAATATCCTAAAATTTATTCGCATATTTATTGCAGAACAACAATCAACAGAGGCTGTTTGAAAATTCAGAAAACAACCATTATTTTCATTTGGGCGAAAAAATCGATAATGTCTTTACATGGTGAACGTGGTTATATGTGTTCATTGTGTTTTGAAATTGTCTGACAAAAATGGCTTTTGAAAAAAAATGGAATAAAACTATCAGAATATAGATAAAAATAAATAAAAATAATGAAAAAGCAATTTCACCTAATTTTTACGGCAAGGTTATTCAAATGTGCTGATGCGTGTAAACTAGAAAGAACAGCATTAAAATAAAAATAAAAACAACTGCAAAAAAATCAGAGAAGAAAGACGGAAAGAACGTGGTTATATGAAAATTTCCAGATAGATAGATAGAAATATATAGATACAGACAGACATATACATAATAAACTTAGATAGATAGATAGATAGATAGATAGATAGATAGATAGATAGATAGATAGAAAAAGAGAGAGATAATAAACAGACTGAGATAGATAGATACATAGATAATAAATTGAGATAGACAGATACATACATACATAATAAAATGAGATAGATAGATAAATAGATAGATAGATAGATACATTGAGATAAACAGATACGTACATACATACATACATACATACATACATACATACATACATAATAAACTGAGATAGATAGATAGATAGATAGATAGATAGATAGATAGATAGATAGATAGATAGATAGAAAAAACGAGAGATGATAAACAGACTGCGATAGATAGATAGATAGATAGATAGATAGATAGATAGATAGATAGATAGATAGATAGATAGATAGATAGGGCCGTTAAAATCAAAATGGGTAGATTGATTGATATATTTAACCTGACAGATTAATGCAGAGTGCGAATAAAAGAAAAGAGATCGGTCCGACCATCTTCATTCGCACACATCTTGCAAGGAAACATGCATTTCCTTCTGAACTACACGCGGGAAAAAATAAATAAATTATGAATGTGACAAATCAGACAAATTTTGTGACGGCTACGAGCGATTTTCCTTGTCGCTTTGAGGTGGCAGAATTAATAATGGTCTGATGAAGAAACGACCGGAATTGAAGAGGGGAATAATAAAGCGACGACCTCTCCACTCGCTCTTAAATCACTTGTTTCAGAATTTGTCACGTCAGGAGG
>CAHIKZ030005400.1:2190000-2217500 GCA_903632075.3 Acanthosepion pharaonis
TGATTTTCGCTTGCTGCGATTTTGCTTATATGGACGCCGACCAAAACCGGGGTGGGGGGTTTGTGGGGTTTGAGGTTCCTTGATAATTCCAAATCCACAATCCCCTTCTTTTGTTTTCGGTGAAAATTTATTATTTCATTTTTAAATACTTCTTCGTAGCAACTCCTCATACCTATCCTCTAAATGGGCGGCGGCGGGCTCTCGTTAGCATTCATCCAATGGTCGATCAACATGGGCGTGAGTTTAGCCTTTGTTTCTTAAAAAAAATATCTTTCAAAGAAAAAGAATTATCTCCTCTTTTTCCCTTTTTATTTCTATTTTCTTCCTTCTTTTCTTTCTTCTTCTTCTCTTTGGGCCAACAGAACCGACCAGTAGTGTGATAACCTCAATTCTCATCTGGATTTCGTCAGTCAGATTTTCGCCAAGAAATGTCGTCCAGCAATTACGGTGTTTCCGATAATATTGTTTCGCCCTTATCGCTACATTCTAACAAAAACCCAGACCTTGTCTAACGATATCTTTCCCTCGACAAAGACTTAACCTATTTTCCTTTGTTTTCTTTGGGGTCAGCAGTCCCGTGACACAGTTAAATGTTTATCTATTCTGTCCCGGAGTTTAGCTAGATCTGGAATTTGTCAATTAGAGCATGGCTGTTATCTACGATAATATAAGTCCGCCACCACGACACAGTCAATTTTTATCTATTTAGAATTTTCTGCAACAGCAATGAAACCTTTCACCATTTGTCACTATCAAAATTTCATTTCTTTCCCTTCTTTTCTTCCTTTTCTTTGCTTCACAAATGGTGTCACATATGTATTCTTTGGTTTAGATTGGTTTGATTTATTTTATTTTAAGGCATATCAACCACAATGGGTTATTTAATGCTGAACAAATTTTTATTGCTGGTAATATTTTGTTTTGTCAAAAATATGTTTCTGGTAATATATTTCCTTCAAAATTGTATTGCTGATAATATTTTTATCAAAGTATTGCTGCTAATAGTTAACTATTTGCCTATAGCTGGGACCCTAACAGGTGCTACCACCCCGGGTTAGGGTGGACCTTCGAACACCAGCAATTAAATGCTGTTGGACGTAGTTTAACGTCTTACCGATGACGGGGACGTAGTTTAACGTCTTACCCAGGACGCGGATGTAGTTTAACCTCTCAACCAGGACGACTTTGGTCATGGATACGTAATGGTGTAACGTGGCATCAAAGCGATGGTAGAAGAAAATTGGTAAAAGTTTATGGAAACATAAAAATGGGAACTATATATGTTTACTACGCACAAATTGTCTGTGAAGCATCGAAGATGGAGAAATATTTCAGTGTGACATTGCTTTTCGTCACACATCACGTTCAATAAAAAGGTTTCTTGCGGAAAAAGATGCTCAACTTTAGGAAGACTTGCCAGTGCTAAATCTTTATGCAAATTTAACTTAACAATTGTGGTGGGAACTGAAGAAACAAGTGTTCCAACGAAAACCATACAATCTCCAAGAAATACAGGATTACTTCCAAGAAGAATGAACAAAATTTGTAGTCAGAAACTGAAGACCATTTTCTAATCAGTGGCACATCAAATTGAGACACTTATACGATCTAAATGCAGCAGCACTGTTTACTAATTCCAAACGATGACGCTTTTATTTTCTGTAATAAAAAAATAATTTTGGCAAAAAAAATATCCCTATTTTGTTAGAGATATATGGAATCGTGGACAGTCTGAGAGGTGAAAGATTTTCGTTGATATTGTTGTATGGGCATTTTACAGCATTATTATGCGAAAGAGGCTTTATCATTCACACAAATGCAGTAACTTGTTATGTGGCGCTTAAAGATAATAGACTATAATGAGAAAAAAAGCAAACCGCTCATCACTATCTGCTTTAGGAGAAAATTTACAAAATTAACTAATTTAATACGGTGAATCCATCGTTTTTCATGTCAGCGTATATTTGTCTCCCTGAGTTTCTGTGTGTGTGTGTGTGTGTGTGTGTGTGTGTGTGTGTGTGTGTGTGTGTGTGTATCGTTAAATATAGCAGTTATTATTAACAAATAATATAGCGTGAGTTTTACAACTAAATTTTCATCTGAGGAAATGGTCGATGGGAATGGGGCGGGGGTTAATCTTCCAAAGCAACGAGCATACACACACACACACACACACACACACACACACACATATATATATATATATATATACATTTAGAGAGAGAGAGAGAGAATTAATGTGTGAAACTATTATTTTAAAAACAGGACAGTTGGTAATAAAAGTTTCACAACGTTAAAACGTTTCATCAGGTGGGCTATTAAAAATTCCGAAATTTAACTTATCATTGGAAAAAAAAAGGTAAAAAATAATTTATATGTGGAGAAAGAAAGGAAATTAAGGGATTAGTAAAAGCGAGAGAGAGAGAGAGAGAGAGAGAAGAGGAAAAAGGCCAAAAATGTTGAAAAAAATCGGAGGAAGAGGGGATGAACTAAGAAGGGACAAATTCAACCAATTCCGTTGAATCATGGAATACGAATTTTAAATGTTAACATAATCGGGGTTAGAGGTTAATGTTTCTAAGAGAAAGAGTTCCTGAGCTCGGAGACAATAATTTATGGAATGTAAAAGAGTACTACAGTATTTTATGAAACAGACTTCCTAATATAGATTAGGATACTAAACCGATTTTAAATCTGTGCATTGTCATATTCATTATACTAAATCATAATTTTTACTTTACAATATCAATTAGAATAATAAGGCTTCCATTATTTTTAGCCTTTTTTTTGAATGTACATGATGCTATTATACTTGTGTTGTCAACGAGTATGTTAGGAATAGTGTCCGGTAGTGCTTCATGAATATTTAAATGAGATCTAATTGAGCTATGGTCAGAAATGTGTTGAGGGAGTCTGCGTGTCAAACATGTTGTAGTGTGGCCTATATAATTATTTGCGAATTTTGATAGATCACGAATACAATTCCTTAATGGACATACTTCTTGACAAAACAAATATAATATCATCGTCTACATGCAAAAAAAAGTTAAAAATAATGGAAGCCTTATTAATAAAAGCGAAAAAGCCAACACTCAATAATATCAACTATGAACCTGGACACAATATCTTGATCGAGTTTTGAAAATGAAAACATTATATACATATATGTAACAAAATATTTCTAATTTAACAGTTAAAATATTTCATCCGTGAAAATGGCTTCAAAGTATAGCCGAAAACGCTCGGAAAAAAGATCATTCGGGCAGTTTTTATATAATTTATCATCTGAAAAGGAAAAAAAAATTAGCTCGCATGAGAAATTGTACAAAAAACTAAATCAAAGCACCTTGTCTGTCGTATTCAATGAAATGTGCATATATATATATATATATATATATATATATATATATATATATATATATATATATTTCGTTGACCATGATAGACAAAGATTTTTTTAATTTTTTTACTTAAATTTTCCAATATGCTTACACTTTTTCGTTTATCCCAAGCGATTTCGGCCACTTCCTTAGTCATTTTATTTGTAGCTTGTTTTAGGTGATAGTAAATTATTTTCCTTTTTGACTGTTTAAGATTTTTTTTTTTTTTTTTTGCTGTTTGTATTGCAATTCTGTTTATGCCAAAAGCGCTTGGAACAATGAACAATACGGATAATTTTTCACCTCGTTATTGCCAACAAATGGGAAAATGTAATAATTTTGGTAAGACAAAAAAAAAAATCATAACTTTTTCCTTTTCTGTCATATTCAACGAAAAATGTTTAAAAGAAAGTTTGCTGACCAAATATACATCATATATATATATATATATATATATATATATATATATATATATATGACGATATATATATAAATATGTCGCATGTACTTTAAACACTTTTATAGACGACGACTATCTCTGATATTGAGGCTGTTTATATTAGGCACTTTAATCATATATATATATATATATTATATTATATATATATAAATGTATGTTGTAGTTAAATCTTCAATTTTACAGGCAATCACAGGCCTGACGATTCTCTAGCATAATACAGAGCACTTAATCTCAATTTTAAATACGCTCTACCTGATACTGAGCTATATTCATAAATATAGCATATATATATATATATATATATATATATATATATATATATATATATATATATATATATATATATATATATACATGTGTGTGTGTGTGTGTGTGTGTGTGTGTGTTTTGAATTGATGTGCGTGTGAATATGTATTGATGTGTCTTAATACTTCGGAATTATAAGCACTGGATTCCATGTTTGTATATACGATATGGATTCAATTCGATAAAAGAAAAGTTGATAAAATGTCTTCCATGTCTCCTGCAAATCTTCTGAGGGTTCCTTTGGCCAATGTAAGACTACCATATTCTAAAATTATTTAAAGCTAATATTATTTACTTGCCTACATCATAGTTGGGGAAATTAATGTTGATAATGCTGTTTTGTTATGTTGCTTAATTCTTTATAAAATCATGTGTCCGAATAAGAAATTATATTTGCTCGGTTAACCATATTTTGATAACTATTATTTTGTACCTGTAGAGACATTCGTTTTGTAATTAAGACGACACGGACATTTACTTCTGTGTTTTTATACATTTCTGCAGTAAAATTATATCTAAAACGTGGAGGAATGGGATTCTATTATTGATATTAATTTCATATATAAAATGTTGGATGGAGTTATTCTGGAAATCTTAAGATTTTTCTCATGTAGGATTTTCTTTAGTACAAAAATGTCAGTGATATATTATCTTGTATAAATGGCAAAATTGGCAGAATTATTTCGGTGATTACTTTCTGTGTTTACGTAAAAATCATATGCATTTTTCAGAACCCATTGCTCAGTCAGTGTGTAAATATTGTAATAATGATGCTAAAATGTATATATTTCGTGCAAGATACAAGAAGAATAGACAGAAGTTTTAGGTTTAATTAAGGAGATTGAAGCGAAGAATGATTTGTTTTGTGTTATTATGTCTAAGGTTTATTTGACAAGCACAATGGAAACAAACGTACAACGTCTAGCGAGGTAAATATACCATTATTCGGATTATTTGCATGCAATATTTCAATACATTGATGGAAGTAATACTATATATACTGGGCAAGTATGCCGGAAGAAGTTGGTTAATTTTTTTGAATGAGTGATATACTGTAGTAATATTTGTAAAATATTGGGACGTAGGGGTGATCTAGATTCATGTGTGTTTACATTCCAATATATTTATATCAGGTCATCCCATAAGTTCTGTCCGAATTTTGAATAAAGAAAATAAGTGACCAAATGTTACATTTAATTACAGATTCATTCAACAATGTATTTTCCATGATTATCTATGGCTTCCTTCCAGCCATTAACAAGCTTACTAATTCCATTACTGTAAAATTCTTTTGGCTTTGATTCGAAGAACTCACAAATGTCAGTTTTAACCCCTTCCTGTGTTAGAAACCTGTTTCTTCCAAATGATTCTGTAAGTTACGAAACAAATGGTAGTCTGAAGGAGCAAGATCGGGAGAATAAAGTGGATGAGGAATTTTCTCCCAACCAAGTTCTTCGATCTTTTGTGACGTGATACTTGCTGTGTGGGTTGCGCATTGTCCTGATGAAACATCACCTCGTTTCGTTTCACTAGAGCAGGTCTTTTTTTTCCTCAAAGCTTGGTTCAAGCGCTCTAATTGCTGACAGTATATTTGAGCATTAATTGTTGCAATAGGTGGTAAGAATTCAAATGGATTATTCCTTGGCAATCCCACCAGATTGAAAGAAGAACATTTTGCCTATGAAGTTCCCTTCTTGGCTGTGGCTGGGGTCCTTCCCCTACGACGCTTAACATTTCGATAAAAAATCCATTTTTCGTCGCCAGTCACAAGTCTATCCAAAAAAGGTGAAACAAGTTGGCGAGAATGGAAAGAAGAGCAGTTGAGGTTGTTTTCAGACAATTCAAGAGGCACACATTTTTCAAGTTTAGAAACTTTTCCAAGTTGTTGTTTGATCTGAGAACCACTGCCAATTCATCAACTGATAAAGCAGGATTTTCTTCAAGGGCTGCTTCAAGAAGCTTTTCATCAAACTCAATTGGACGTCCGGTTCGATCTTCATCTTCAAGGGTGAAATATCCACCTCTGAATTTTGCAAATCATCTTCTGCTAGTTCTTTCATTCACACATTCCTCTCCATAAACTGAGTGAATGTTTCTAGCCGCTTCGGCTGCTGAGTTTCCTTTTTTGAACTCATAAACCATTATGTGCCTCAAATGATTCTTGGGTACTTCCATGTTAGCAGGGTTTTAATCAAACAAAATTTAATTTTATTGTTCTCTGAAATAAAATTTGATAAGTTTAAATGCATCTAATCATAAAAATAATGTTCAGCACCATTAGATATTATAAAATACTCTTAAAATTTCGTTCATTTTAACAAAAGGTTAAAATTCGGACAGAACTTATGGGATGGCCTGATATATATATATATATATATATATATATATATATATATATATATATATATATCTTGTCATCAACAGATAGACTTTTCGCTGTATTGCAGCTCATCAGTTTGGTTAGACATCCGATCATTACAAGCTTAAACCGAAACCCAACCGACTATTTTTTCGTATTTATGTTTTCATAAACACGCCAGCGACCTACAGGACCTAATCTGTTGGGTGAGTCTTGCATTATTAACAGTAATAATCACTGTTTACAAATTCGCGCTTTCTCTCTCTCTCTCTCTCTCTCTCACACACACACACACACACACACACACACACACACACATATATATATATATATATATATATATATATATATATATATATATATATATACACACACACACGCACACATATATATATATATATATATATATATATATATATATATATATATACCGAGTAATACTCATCCACAATTTTGTGAAATTTGATGGATCTTACTTCGGTATTATTGGATGTGATAAATTGGCTTATCTTTTCCTTGGGGACACTGGTGGTGTTTTTGCTTAATTTTTTGAATAAGGTTTTGTTGTTGGTAATAGATGCCAGCTAGTTTAGCATTGTAGTCGTTTTTGTTTGAAATAAATTGGATTTATCTCCCTTCCCAATTACGATGTTGTTTTTTTTTTTCTTCTTCTTCCTAAGTTCATTGTGTGCATTCCTTGATGGGTTGCTTAAGAGCTGGGTTCGTTTTTAGACTTTGTATCTGTTTTGATGTCTGAAGCCTTAAGCGAAGTTTGCGAGATTATGATGCGTTTGTTGTCTTGGAATTCGTGGATTTTATTTTTATTTTTCACGTTGTGGTCTAGCTCTTCTACTGTTTAAGCCAAAAAGAACAAATGTATGAATAATGGAAAACATAAAATGGAATAAGAAAAAAGTAAAAAAGAAAGAAAGAAGTAAATTGAATGAGAAATAATGAATATGATAAAAAGAAAGTGTGAGTGTCAAAGAAAAAAGAAAGAATGAATGAAAAAAGACAGAAAGAATGAAAGAAAGAAAATTATCCGAAAAACAGAAAATGAAATAAAAAAAAAATACGTAATAATAAAATTCGACTATACGTAATAATAACTAATAAACATATGAAATTTACAGTTAAAGAAAGGAAATAAAATTCACTGAAAGGCTTAAAAAAATATATATATAATCGTACAAAAATGAGAATACATTGAAATTACCGTATTTGACTGCATATAAAACGCTAGGGTATAAGACGCGCCATAATTTCAGCAGTTCAAATCAAGAAAAAATAAGTAATCAGTAAAATTAGTAAAATCACTAGTAAATGGTACAGCGTAAACTATATTTATGAGGTACTATTTTACTTAAACTAGCTATGATTACAATTAAACGAAAAATAATAGAAAAAAAAGGACTCATGCCTATGAAAATTCTATTATATCCTTTATATGACAACCGACGTCCTGTAAACAACTTATTGGTATAATTAGTACATAAAAATCCTTATTTTGTTTATACTAATGCAACCGAAAGTTATTAATAATATAATAAATATTAATGAAACAAATATATTTTACAAATATATAATTTGAATTTATTGCATATAATTTTAGTGAAAACAAGTACTAATATTAAACGTGATGAAATTAATGTAATGAACATTATCAATGATAACGCTTTTAATTTGCATAATAGCCTTTTCAATAATGACAATAGGTTCATGAAATTTATTCTAAAGTCTAAGCTAATAGTAGTTGCCACGTAGCTAATTTCGGCTGACTATCGCAAATTTTAAAACTACACGTGCCATACAAGACGTAGGGGAATTTTAAAAGATATTTTTAATATAAAAAAGTTCGCCTTATATGCCGTCAAATACAGTAATTCTTCACAGATAAATGCAAATAAAACAGAAAAAGCGACTGAAAATGAACGGAAAAGAAAGTCGGTGAGAAAAATGTAGAAACGAATGATTATAGAGAAAAGAACAGAAATTGTGAAAGTTTGACGTCCAATCAAATGCCGGACACAGAAATGCTAAAAAGAAAGGGAAAGAAAAAACAAAGCAAGCAAGGTGAAGACATAGTAATTCGAGAAAGAATGAAAAGATATGAGAACTAAAAAATGAGGAAAAAAAACTGTAGTAAAACAATTAGAAAAAGTAACGAAGACACAAATCTTTATTGGCGATTGCCAATTGTTAGCATAGAGTTAATAAATGAAAGCTATCAGATAATTTGCAGATAAGGTTGTTGTATTGCAGGCGGACTGCTATCTGTCCACAAGTGTCTGACATTAAACATGGTGGAGAAAATAGCACGAAGATAAATGCGCGTTAGGCAACCCAGTGGTTTTGGCGGGAAATCGACTTCGGCAATTATTTCAGCGCCTGGATGTAATTACTCAACAGGTGACCGGCGACACATCCGAGCCGAACAAGCCCAAGTAAAGGAAGAGCTGAACGCAAACAACACACACAAGTGAAATTGGGCACAAATATATAGCAGTAATAAAAATATTAAAAGTAACATTCTATAGAGAAAAGAAAAAATATCATATATATATATATATATATATATATATATATATATATATATATAACAAAGAAAAATAAAGAGACCATTTAGAAAAGGGTAAATGTTTTAAAGAAAAAAATGAAGTTTACGTAATGATGTCTGGTATCATTTATTAATCGAGATATAGGAAACTGAGTGTGGTTTGTGCGACAATACTGATTTGCAGTTGGACGATCGATGCAAAGAAATATAAAGAAAAAAATGTCTGATCTTCATAGCATCCTTCCACACCCATAAATGTAAAATGTAGATAATGTTATATTCTGTTTCATTTATTTTATTTAGGAAAAAAATAAGTATAGTTTCTTCTTATTTGTTTTTATTTTGGAAAGGGAGAGATATTTTGTTTTAGTCTTCGAATGGACAAGGGAAAGGCATCTACTTGTTTATAGTATTAAGTTACTTGTAATACGAGCTGTTCACAATCTAATTATTAACAGGGAATAAATTACTTAATGTCCCAGGAGTGTTTCCTTGCATTCTTTCACCCAGGTGTATTTTGTTATTTATTACAAACATACATACATACAAACACCCAAATACATCTAGATAGATATATAGAAATATATACTTACATATATATGTACACACATATATATATATAATACACACACACATATATATATATATATATATGTATGTATGCATGTATGTACCAATATATATAAAAATATACATATATACAAGGTGCGATGAATAAATGCTCGTCAAAATTAAGCAAAAATGAAAATAACACTGACATCTCATTTTAACAGATGTATTTACCAAAGTTACACAAAAATATATTGAAATACTAAAGAGTAAATTTATTCAATAAAATCGGCTTCGGATTCAGCCTCGCCCTCCTGCAGCTCCTCTGGACGGTCGGCCTCCATTTTTAAGTTGGTGAATGCTGCCATAACCTGCAATTCATCTTTGATGATACAAAGACTTTGTCTCTCGCTAAACTGCGCAACACATAATAATCTACTAAGTTGCAGTCTGGAAATTTAGGTGGCCAAAGGTGGCCGAAGGTGACGTAGTGGAATAAATTGCCTGACAATCATAATAGGGTTCTTTTGCTTTTTTTGGCATGGTGCAAAGTCAGGTTGTTAAACATAGGGTCATCCAGTAGCCACTCTCTTGACCGACATAGTGCTCTTTTTTATTATACCAGAACATTACCTATTCTATTGTAATAGACTCTCCCATACATAATAAGTAGTAGTAGTAGTAGTAGCGATCGCCAGTTGAGCTCAGTGGTGTTGAGTGAGTCAGTCGATGTCGGAAATAGAAGTATCAACCATCACAACTAGATTGCTGCGTCATTAACTCTTATTTCAAGTTCCTAACGTTTTGTACGTCGGACCCTTATAGGGCAAACTTAGCGAAATACAAGCCTCCACTGTGAAAACTACTCTACAACACTTTTTCATAGACGGTGCCCAAACGTCCCTGCTATAGTGTGCAGTCGACAATATAAAAACAAACAACGCGCTTGCGCGAAAATAAAAATGGTGAAAATTCGCCCATCGCAGCGTATATATATATATATAGGTTACGATGTATATACAAAGTGTATCCAAAACACTTTTACAAAGGCGTGTTCCTGTCATCAAAACATCAAAACAAAATATAATGTTCATATAAGCATATCTCGAAAAGGCTACTCATAACAAATATGCAAAATGCCCTTCGCTTGCTTCTACACACGCATACACCCGTCGGATCACCGACGTGTGGACCCTTTCAGATATGCCCACATGTTATCGAATGGTTTCGCGGGCCCTCATGACACATTGATGAAGCGACTCTGAATTATTAATACTTGTTGCATAAACCAATTGTGGGTCCACAGATAAAAATTCAAAGGATTGAGTTTGGAGAAATGTGCCGGACATGGGACCTGTTTTCCCCTGCCTATCCATTTTTTAAGTTATTGGTCAGCGAACAATGTGACTAAATGCATATTCTTCATGCAGCGTAACCATCCTGCATGAACCATATGCGTTTTCGTATTAGCAGAAGTACAACATTTATCAGGTCTTGAAATGCGTCCGAAATTAAGTCCCTCTAAACAGCTCCTGTAAGACATACTGATAGTGTAAATTGGCCTACCAGAGAGTCATGTACAATTCCATCCCACATATAAATCGTCAAATGATGTTGATATCTATCCTGAATTGTACATTTGGAAATCCGATCCGCCCACAAATTTTTGTTATGTAAATTTCTTATTCCATCTCTTCTAAATATTGCCTCTTCCATAATCAAGACTGAAGAGACAAGCAACATATCAGTAATTTGTGGAATAAAGCATCGGAAAAGGTGATCCCATTGTGGGTGATTAAAAGGCGAAAGAATCTACACACTTCTTATTCAGAACTTCATGAGTTATTGAGGTTTAGTTTATTTGCTGGCAGACACATCATACAGTCACAGAAATAATTCCGCTACATGAAAGTCAATAAAGATACTAAGATGGTACTGCGTGGGAGACAATATAAGACAAAAAAAAATAGGGAGAGAACACTAAAAGTTCAGGGATTAAGAATACAGAAGATAATGAGTAACACTGACATTAATTTAATGTAATTATTATTAATATATATATATATATATATATATATATATATATATATATAAATTACCATCGAATAAAAAATAATAATAATATAACTTAATGATATACGTGCAATATATATATATATATATATATATATATATATATATATATATATATATAATAAAGTGAACATTGAAGATGTCTGTCAGAGGCGACAGGCTGTTTCATCCTAAACGCAACCGTCAGGCCTGACGATTGCGTCTAGCATGAAACAGCCAGTCGCCTCTGAGCGTTGAATGCAATGTTCACTTTTTATATTTATATTTACACACGCTCTATCTCTGATATTGAGTACTTTATACCATAAATATAGCACACCTTAAAAATATATTTACACACACACACACACACACACATATATATATATATATATATATATATATATATATATATATATATATATATATATATATATGTGTGTGTGTGTGTGTGTGTTTATAGACTAATAAAATAGAAATTCTATAAGGAATACAATCATTCCTATGAGAAGTTCTGGCTAGTAAGACATACCGAAACACCAAGTCGGCAGACGGTAACTATTGAGAACTTTTATTACTTCCAAATCAGTACATATATATATATATATATATATATATATAGATAGATAGATAGATAGATAGATATAGACAGACAAACGGAAAACATATAGACGACGCGTCCCATCCTCCGAGGGACTTTATGAAGGAAATTGCGAATATTTTATTTTTGTTACAAGTATTTGTATACAAGATAAAAATGTTATTGTTTTTCTAATGTTTTAGGAATAGGAAATAAATATTCATCGGGTTTGCTGAAAAGTCAGTCAAGTTATGGATGACCTAAAGTGACACATTTCATAATAATCGAATATAAGTGATGTATGTTTTTGAGTTTTTATATGCAAATTACTATTTAAATTATTTTACTCTGGGATTTTTTACGTGTTATATATTTTGCGTAACATATGCTTATGTGTGTGACGTCGTCCCCCGGTCACAGCGCCAACTGTGACGTTCTATCCTGATCTACCACGGCGCCAGTTGTGACGTGGCCGTTCCAGGTTCCTATCCCCGTCACGACACCAGATGTGACGTGGCTAAACAGCACCAATTGTGACGTCTTCGCCGCGGTGCCAGCTGTTCGCTCCTCGCTACTCCGTCCGGGTGTCGCTGCTCCAAACGTGACGTTCGCCTGTCGCGTCAGTCGTGTTGTCTCGTACTGTGACGGCCAACTGGCTTGGTATCGGTCGCGGCACCCAAATGTGACGTTCTAACGTTCTGGTGATTCGGGTGGGAATCTGGTTAGATTTGATATCAGCCTCGCCGTTCCCAACTCGCTTCCAACGCCTGGTTACCAAGGTAACTTCACTGATCTCCATTCTGCCTACCCACGTTGTGAATTGATCTTAGACAGACGAGATCAAACAGGGGTTGGGTCCGTAATGCAAATTGAGTTCAACGGGGGTGATAACACACAAATATGCATAAAAGAAAATAAAATGAAAACTCAAAAAGTTCAAAGCATCAAAGAAAAAGGTAACAAACTTTTTATGTCTAGTTGTTCGATACATAGGACTGCATCTATCTCCCGACCCGTTCTCTGGATTGTGACACGTCGCTTTCGCTAGGCAAGTTTTAACGCTTCAAGTTGTCTGCTCTCTAAGAAATTTGTGTTTCGGTGTGTCTTCGGACGAAAGTCGAAAACCTTATTTCTGTGGTCTGGTTCTAAGTCGCTCTTCAAAATAATTGTTCTTGGTTGAAGAGGAGTCCAAAATGTTACGTGAATCTTGGTCAGCTATCTTGATGCGGCTTCAACTCTTGAAACTCATCTCAGCCGTCAGGGACTGAACTAACTTCTGCCCACCAGGGTCTGAACTACTGGCCACTCATCTCTACCGCCAGGGCCGAACGAACTCTGCCCACCAGGGCCGAACGAACTGATTTCTGCCTGTTGGGGCCTCGTTTTTATTGACGCCGTCAAAAACCGGGTTGGGTCTGTTGGCGTCGGGGAGTTCCTCGATAATTCTAAATACATATCCACCTCTTTTATTTCTGGTTAAGGATTTTCCACTCTTTTCCATTTTTGGTAACTTTTTTCTCACTCCCACTTTCTCACCATGCTTCTGAGGGGCGTGAACTGCCTTCCCCACTTCTTCGTAGTGGCTTCTCATACTTATACTCTGGATGGGGGCGTCGACAGTCTTCTTCGTGCGTCACGTGACCACTCTCGGCCAATGAGGTCTTGGACGGGTATCTTTCCTCCTCCTTCGTGCGTCATGTGATCACCACTTGGCCAATGACGTCTTAGTCGGGCGTGAACAACCCGCGGTTTTGTTTTGGAAAAGAAATACCTTGTTTAACTAAAAAAATTAATGATCTCTCCTCTTTCTCTTTTTCTTTCTTTCAAATCGCCGTTATCATGAACGAATAATGTGACAACGCTTTGTTCAACACGTGGCGTTTGTCAAGCAGTTTATCGCTAATGCATCATGGTCTCAGAAAGGAATTTTCTCCAAGTTTTCAGCCAGTCTGACGTCTCCGAGGCAGCAATAAAAACATTTCTTATTCCATTCATTTTCCTTCGGTTCCTGTGTCTGATAACAAAATTTTATTATCGCAGGGCAAAAGTCTGTTTTGTCGAAAAGAGCTTAACTAGTGAGACTACTTGTGTGGGATTTTAATTTTCCATACCCAGCTAAGGCTCCAAGCTACACCTGTGTTTTGTCAATTATCAAAATCTAACGTTTTCAAGTGGACTTTCTTTGGTGAACATTTCTTGATAACACAATTCCATTCGCGCGGACAAGTGGGGAAATCGGTCAATGCTTGCTCGCAGGTGGCCTTTAATTTTGATAGTAAGATGCTTTCTCGTGCCAATAGTTTAGATAACACTTCCCTACCCACTCAATCTCATTGTCATTGTAATGACACTCCTTTCGGCATTTGTCACTTATCCAAAATAACCCCTTTTTTTATTGCCTCTTAGGCCGTGTGTGTGTGTTCGCCTATGATCCGTCTCGCATTACTTTTTCCTTCCTTTCTTCTTTTCTGCCTGGATGCATGGTGCCACATGTGTATAACTGTTTTCTTTTAAGATTTTAAATTTTTTTCAATTCTATAATCTAGTCATGTATTTTGGCTTAAGAAAGTAGTAATTCTTAACCAATCAATAATATATTTAACAATTATTATAAAGAAAAATTTGGTTTAGCTGCAGGCCACCTATGAGAGGCGTTTTTGAAATTTCTAGAAAGTGATCCTCTCAAAAATATTTTACCACAAATCTCTTGATTTCAGATATATAGTTGATTCTCCAATATTATACCCACAATATATAAGTTTACCCGATCTTGTAAACAAGCTAAATAACGTGGAACCAACAAAAGACTTTATCTTTGAATCTGTGTCTAACATTTCAACACTTCTCAGATATCATGTTGCACAAATATAATAACGAACGTCAGTTTGCGATTTACAGAAAACCTACCAACAAGAACGATCTGGGCAAGTTTTACTTCTACTACTATTTCAAGATCAAATCGGGAATAATTATAGGATTTTATTTAAGATTACCAAGAATATGCTGCCTCCCAGTACCTAACCAAAGAAAAAATACATACACACACAAACATACACACACAAATATATATATATATATATATATATATATATATATATATATATATATCTGGGGAGGGATGGAAAGCAGGTGAGGGAAAGATGGTGAAAATGTGCAGCTCCCAAATTTGGGGAACTTACAGAAATGCCTTCCTCATTGACAAAGCTTGACAGGGCAGAATATTATTCCATGATGGATTGATTTTATGACATAACAGAAATTTTCGGGAATATACGCAGGACATACGGTTCTCAGTTGAACATACGACATTATTGAACAATATTTTTTTTTTTAATTCTTTAAAATTTTGGTAAGTTTGGAAAATAGGAAGATAGATATATTTCTATCTCTCTCTCTCTCTCTCTCTCTCTCTCTCTCTCTTTGTATACGCTTGTGCGTACATTATTCTATGCTAGCGTTTGCGACAATTAGCGGATTAGACTAAAATTAAATATGGAGGCAGCAGCTGTCCAATATTATTACATGCCAGGGACAAGACATTCTGTAAATACATCAGGTGATTGGAAAGGGCACGTGAATGCAGCCGGAAATTAAACTCAATTTCATTTTCCGTTTTTTGCGAGTCAGTTTATGGTTTAATAAGTCAGTTCGACTAGAGTTAATGTGGGATTCTACTTTTCCCATCGATTTCGAAAAATATTGCATTATTTACATGTCACAATGGATGATTGAGAGAAAAGTGGATGAGCCACACAGTACGTACTTTGACTTCGTAAATATGTGTGTACTTGAAATCTTGTATTTTTACGTGTATATATGTGTATTTATGTTATATCTCTTCCAAACAAATCAGTATTTCTACGAGATCAATGCAAATAATGATTCTAATCAAAATAATGATAAAAAATAATAGTATTGTGGTAAGAGCCAATTACTATCATGAATGAACTGATCCATTCATGATAAATAGTAATGGGTAATTGTCAAAGGAGATAATACTATTGCAGTGAATTTTCTATTCGTGTATTGAATACTACAATCACGACTGACTCTGTCACGTTAGTTGTTGTATCTTTCCAGACCCCCACATCACAACAAAGATGAAAAAGAAAGTAAAAAGAAAAATAGAAGTGAGGAATGGAGTGAGTGAGTTCATTGCGAAAGGTTGAGCTGATGTTTGCAACTCGATTTTTAGTCGTGCCATTGCTTGTTCCATCATCATGTATGCTATGTCTGGATGCGGATTTATGATCCTGTCACGGTATTAAACTCCCTTTAGTAGATGCAGCAATTTTAATCATCTTTTTGGGGCAATAGTGCTTACATAAAAACAGCATAATACGTAATAAATTATCACACTTTGGCATCTTTGAGGTTTTTGAAGCATATTTTAGACGTTTGATCAAATTGTGCACCAAAACTCTTACGAATATATCTCTTTTTTTTTTTTTTTTTTGTATGTACAACACAATTCTCTTAAAAGTCCCTCTTATCATTTTGTATTGTTTTCCTGCCGTTTAAACAAACTAGACTGAGGTTTTCATGTTTTATTATTATGGCTATCTTCAGTGTCTACTTGATATAACCTATATAGCATAATGTCGGCTTGTGTTCTGGTCTTTTTCCTTCAGCCAATTCATCGTAAAGAATCTGCTATGGGATACCACCTTGTAAGATATCAACGTCACACACGTGTTTTTGCCACTGGATACCCAATATACGGCAGAGATACTGTTAATGATAGTGACTCAGATCTCACATGTATACAGCAATGAAGACAAAGCACAAGTATAGTAAACTTTCAATTTTGTCTCAGTCGAAATTTAATCCTGAGAATATGGATGTCCATACAGTTTTCTGACTGGCATTCTTGATTCCGATAGAGATTTCATTATTAAGAATATTTATTATATTTACATTACTGTGTGAATATATGAACCTTTACACAACCTGAAATTTATGACCACACACATAAATGTTTGACTTAGAGTAGGATTTATCTGGAGCACGTTGTTACATTAGAGCGGGCTCTTTCGAATTGATAATAAATTGTGTAACTGTAGAAATCCCATAAATTTTACATTGCATAATAAATTTCTTACTGAATCTATAGTTTACCAGTGTACTATTTTACCTCTGAAAATCAAGATGTTAAGAAATATTATATTGGTAGCACAAAAATACTTTAAAATTTAGATGGTACGAACATATTTCGTTTTCTTAACAATGGGTATCGTAACCGAATATCCCTCTTTAAATAGTTTTGGCATTTAAAAGAAATCAATGGAAAAAACATAGTAAACTGGAAAGTATTTAAAAAAACACGAGACCCATTAAATGACCCATGTCCTCTATATCTTCATGAAAATATATACATTAATAAGTTCCCTAAAATTAATGATTTATTAAATCAAAGAAATTAACATTATTTTGTAGGCATTGCACAATGTTTACATTAAAATACAGTTAATAGGATTTTTCATAAAAAGAATTATTTGATTACATATTATGCTAAATATAATATTTACTTAATTCCTTGACTTTTGATTTTAACTTTGCCCTGTTTAATTGAAACATTGAATAGGGTAAGATCAAAATAATGAAATATATAAAAATGATTTCATTATACTAGAGGCCACTTTAAGACAATCCTAAAGTATATACTCCCATTCTTTTTAAAAAATTCCCCAAATTAACCCATTGTTGGATACATATACCTCTCTGTTTTATTTCATTGTAACTTATGAATAAACACTTAGCCAGAATCAATACATGACGGCTCATCTAGATAAGTATGAATTGCATATACACACCAAATCTTTGACCTACATTTTTTATTTCTCTACTTTACTTTATAACTGTCATTCGATTCGTCAAATACGTCCATACCTCTAAAATTTTGAAATATTGTTCCCCTCCCCGTCTCTTCAATATAATGTCACTATTCTTTAAAAAGTAAATCATTTTCTTCAAAAGGTACTGAATATCGCTTGATAATGTAAATTTAGAGTTCCGAAACAGCAATTTCCCTGTCATGTTATATACACACACACACACACACACACACACACACACACATATATATATATATATATATATATATATATATATATATATATATATATATATATTTTAAATATTTTGTTGCCACCTCGAGAATTGGCATGGATGAACAGAAGACTAAAAAAAAAAATTAAAGGAGATTTTACAATCATTGAAAAAGAGAATGGAACAAATTATACTTTGAAAAACTTTTGCAATGAATGCTAAAAATTAGTGATGCATTAATCAAGGCTAAATGTGGTTATTTTGACGAGAGCAAAAGTTAATTATAAAATACATTTTTTTTCTTTTTGTCGTAATTACTTTTCTAATAAAAAATCATAACTAACACTTTTAGGTATTTATAACAAATTTATATTATGTTAAGCAAAAACAACTACTTTACCTCAAATTCAAACTATAGTATATATATATATATATATATACAGGGTTATTAAAAGAATGAACTAATTTCATTACATAATATTTTAATAAGGCAAAGCAATAAAAAAGCAGTACGGGCAACATCAATGCAATAAGAGAATTTCCCGCAGACGCGTATCACCATCTCACGATGCATTGAGTTGACCGCTGATGTTATTCGAGGTTAGTGGATATCGGTGGAATATATGCCCACAAGAAAAAATTACACACGGTGAGGTATGGAAATCTCACGTGTCTAGCACAAAGTTCAAGGTCTTGATAAATGCCTGAACGAGGCGTAGTCTGTAAGGCTTCAAATGTAGACGTCTTCTTAGCACGAGCCTGATAGTGGATTGAGAGGTCGCTAGTTCACAACGATTTGTGAACTTCCGTGGACTCACCTCATACGCAGTATGAATTCTCGTCACGTGTTCCTCCGAGTCTCGTGGTCGTTTGGACTTTTCCCTTTACAGACACACCCAGTCTCTTGAAACAGTTTAAACCACCGTCAAATGTTGTAAGGAAAGAAAGGATTAATGTCGAATTATCTTCGAAAAGCACGATTCGCCGTGACAACCGTGTTTGCTTTCGCGAACTCGAAAAATCCTTTTGCTGAGGGCTCTCCGTTCTTGGGGCAAATAAACAACTGAATATTGCCGTAGATACCACGTGACTACAGCGCCCCTGTGGCAACCATTCAAAATGTAGAAAAATTTCGTTTTCAATTGGTCACTGATTCATTTCACGACGAGGATTAAGAACTAAAGCAATAGTCATGAAATCGGTTAATTCTTTTTGTATAACCCTATATATATTATATTGAGTATACGGACGAAACAATAATGATAGTCTGGTTTTGTTGCATGAAAAATTTCAAAGCAATGAGTAACTAGTGTATATGAGACGATGAAGCGAAAATCGCGTCGCAGCTCGTGCCGTCACACATGACCACGCAAGAGTGAAAACGAGAAGTATTAAGTATGGGAAGCTATTGGTATAAATCGATGTCTTCTGTTATCAATTATAGGTATTTAAGGTTGTTTGAGGATATTTCGTAGTTTATTTTGTTCAGGTTAGGCTTCAGTTGTTTTATGTATATGTGACGTCGTCCCCTGGTCGCAGCGCCAACTGTGACGTTCTATTCTGGTCTACCACGGCACCAACTGTGACGTCCTTAAACAGCACCAATTGTGACGTCCTCGCCGCGGCACCAGCTGTTCGCTCTTCGCTGCTCCGTTCGGGTGTCGCTGCTCCAAACGTGACGTCCGCCTGTGGCGTCAGTCGTGTTGTCTCGTTCTGTAACGACCAACTGGCTTGGTATCAGTCGCGGCACCCAAATGTGACGTTCTAACCTTTTGGTGATTTGGGTGGGAATCTGGTTAGATTTGATATCGGCCTCGTCGTTCCCAACTCGCTTCCAACGCCTGGTTACCAAGGTAACTGCATTGATCCCCAGTATGCCTACCCACGTTGTGAATTGATCTTAGGCAGACGAGATCAAACAGTAGTTGGGGCCGTAATGCAAACCGAGTTCAACTGGGGTGATACCACACAAATATGCATAAAAGAAAATAAAATGAAAACTCAAAAGTTCAAAGTATCAAAGAAAAAGGTAACAAACTTTATGTCTAGTTGTTCGATACATAGGACTGCATCTATCTCCCGACCCGTTCTATGGATTGTGACACGTCGTTTTCCGTTAGGCAAGTTTTAACGCTTCAAATTGGTGTTTCGGTGTCTCTTTGGACGAAAGTCGAAAAAAAATCTTATTGTGGTGGTCTGGATCTAAGTCGCTCTTCAAAATAATTGTTCTTGGGTTGAAGAGGAGTCCGGAATTTGCGTGAATCTTGGTCAGCTATCTACGCGACGGCTTCAACTGGAGACTCAACTCTTCGCTGCAACTCCAACTCAAACTGAAATTGGGACTGGAACTAACTGTAACTGATTTCTGCTCGTCGTGGCTTCGCTTATATGGACGCCGAGCAAAACCGGGGTGGGTCTGTCGGCGTCGGGGTTTCCTCAATAATTCTAAATGCATATCCACCTCTCTGGTTAGGACTTTCCACTTTTTTCCATTTTTGGGAAACTTTCCTCACTCCCCACCTTTCACCATACTTCAGAGGGCGTGAACTGCCCTCCCCACTTCTTCGTAGCAGCTTCTCATACCCACACTCTGGATGGGCGGCGACAGCCTTCTTTCGTGATCACTTGACCAATGATGTCTGAGTCGGGCGTGGACGAATCCGCGGCTTTGTTTCGGAAAAAATATCTTGCTTAACTAAAAAAATTATCTTTCCTCCTCCTTCGTGCGTCGCGTGATCACCACTTGACCAATGATGTCTTAGTCGGGCGTGGACGAATCCGCGGTTTTGTTTCAGGAAGAAAAAAAATATCTTGCTTAACTAATAAAAAATTATCCCTTCTTTTCCTTTTCTTCCTCTTAATCTCTAGCCGCAAACGGGACAATATGAACAATGGCGGTCATAACTCTTGTTCTACACGTGGTTTTCGTCAGGTATTTTATCGCTAATTATCCGAATGGGTGGGCTTTTTAACACGGCCAACGTCGCCCCTAAAAGACATTTCTAAATTCCCATTCATTCCCCTTCGGTACATATTTCTGATAACATAATTTTATTATCGCAGGCCAAGAATGTTCCGTCGAAGGAAATCGGTCAGCGGATACTCGTGGGTGGCTTTTAATTTTTCATATCTGTCCAAAGTCCTTTTAGTTGCTTGTTTTTCGTCACTTATCGAAATAACATTTTCATTTGAAATTTTCTTTGGCCAGTCGGTCTGTAGTTGATAATAAGACGCCTTCCCGTACCAATAGTTTGTTTTCATATCCTTAGATAACACAACCGTCGCCAAAACATATCTTATTCTTTCTTTCTTTCCTTTTTTTTTTACTCAGAATTTCCCTGTCATTGTAATGACACTCTTTCGCCATTTGTTACTTATCAAAATATCCCTTATCCATTGTCTCTTAGCCGTGTGTGTGTTCTGCTTATCATCTACGATTCGGTCCTTAGCCTCTCCTTTTCTTCTTTTCTTTCTTTTCTTTTTCTGCCTCGTTAAATGGTGCCACATATAGCTTCAAGAATTTTTAAGTTTTTGTCTATTGTTTTCATGTTTAAGTATAGTTGTGTTTTAAACAAGGATTTTCCGGAATTGTGTACGCGGCCAGGGATGTTGAAATAGACAAAATTTGTCTATATTATTTAATGAAACGTCCATCAATATATATATATATATATATATATATATATATATATATATATATATATATATATCCAGGGTAAATTATTATTATATATGTGGATGAATTGTCTAAATCACGCAAAAATGAAAATAGCACGGACATCCCATTTAAACAGCTATATTTACTTAACTTAAACAATAATATCTTGAAATATTAAAGAGTAATTTTTTTTTTTTAAATTGGCTTCAACAATAGCATCCAAATGCTTTCGGAATCTCCTGCAATTCAACTGGACGTCCTCTGTTTTCAATTTAATCTCGTTCAGTTTATATCTGGTGTTACTCAGGGGGGTTAAAATCTAGGGAGTTAGATGGCCAGATGTCAGGTGTAATGTGGTCACAGAAACTGTCCGACAGCCATAACTGGGCTCTCCAATTTTTGTGGTATAGCGTAGAGTCCTGTCGCCAGACATAGGATCTTCCAGCAGCCACACTCTTGAACTGCGGCAGCATTACCGCCTGAAGTCACTTGTTGTAGGCCTCTGTCTTGGGTCTGATGCCTTCAGCAACAAATTCGGGAGTTGTTTTTTTTTCTCATCAGAACTTTCAGAGTGTGTTTCCCAACTGACGTACCTTCGTAATCTCCATTAGACTCTATTCGAATCCTCTGCACTGTCCTCAGATTGACCCCCAAACACACTGAAATTTTGGAGATTCCGGTGCGAATGCCAAGTAGTCAAGAATGAATGGTGCTCCTTTTCTCACAGAGGGTGCCCAACTGACTCGACAAAATCAAAAACAAACAAAGCGCATGGGACAATTTAAAAATATGAGATGGCAACTATTTTTCCCATCGCATCCTGTATATACAATATATAGATAAGTAAAATTCACATACACGCATATATATTGTATGCACAAACAAACACACACACACACACACACATATATATATATATATATATATATATATATATATATATATATCATATATCTATATTTTATATTATATATTTCACATCATATCTATATTGTATATTATATATTTCACATCATATACATATTGTATATGATATATATATTATATACATATATATACACATTGCACTCATATATTTACAATATATATATATATATATATATACACATATATATATATATATATATATATATATATATATATATATATATATATATATATATATATATACGTATGTTTTCAGGAAGCAAAAGAAGCAAATGACTCAATTGAAACTGACACTTTCATTCACACCCATTCTTTTCAAATTGTATGCTCAAATTGTCCAATATCTCTCTTTCTAAACTCGTAAAGAATATTTCAAATTATTTTATATCTGTATTCTTCAATTACACTGAGATTTCGCAGAAGCTTTCAAATCTCCACAAACAAGAATCATTTTATTATAGTTTAGGGAATTCAATTTGACCAGGAGTGGCAACAATTTCAGATATCTTTGAAAATGGTTATATTTTGACATCAATACAATTAATATTCCCTTTTGCCTCAGTCCCTCGGTGACTACCATACACAAAAATAAAAAATAAATAAAACAAGCCGTTACTACATCGACTTAAGTTCATGTAGATAAAAATCCTTGGCTTTTGTTCAAACATTGTGCAATCAACAAATCTTTGTGTAATTACGAAGGACCTCGGTTCCTATCCTGAAGGGGTTACCCCAAAAGTTTTTAACGTTTGTTCATTTCATTAGGGTTTGAACTGTGGGGAAAACGAAGAATAGTTCAGACCACTTTTGTTTCATTTCATTATATATGTCTATACGAACCTTCAATCACAGACACAAGCACCCGCCTAGAAACACTCACAAAAACTCACAATTGTGCTTAATTACAAATAATCAAGAAAACTATCTAATCTAATATGAAATCTATCTAATAAGAAAAAATAAGAATAAAATATAATAAATAAAATAATATATAAAAATAAAAATAAAATAAAAAAATATAAAATAAAAAAAAAAAAAAATATTAAATATTATTATTATAATATTTTATAATTATTTTATAATAATATAATATAATATTATATATAATATAATATAATAATAATTATATAATAATAATATATAATAATATATATATATATATAATTATAATATATATAATATATATATATATATAATATATATATATATATATATATATATATATATATATATATATAATATATATAATATATATAATATATAATAATATATATATATAATTATATATATAATTATATATATAATATATAATAATAATATATAATAATTATTATATAATAATATAATATAATATAATATTATATATAATATAATATAATATAATATTATTTTATAATAATATATTATTATTTTATAATTATTATATTATAATATTATTATATAAATATTATTATTATATAAATATTATTATTAAAAAAAATAAAAAAATTAAAAAAATAAAAATAAAAATAAATATAATAATAAAAAATAAGAAATAAAAAATAATAAGAAAAAATAAATCTATCTAATAAGAAAACTATCTAATCTAATAAGAAAACTATGTAATATGTCGATACGAACCTTCAATCACACACACAAGCACCCGCCTAGAAACACCCACAAAAACTCACAAATTTGATTAATTACAAATAATCAAGAAAACTATTTGGGGAGCACTTCTTAAATCAATATCAAGTTATACCGGAATAATGGATTGAGGAATCGGAGAACCGAGTTCGAATTACGGTCGAGTTCATTACATTCATATAAGTGCTAATATTCTTGGCAAAGATATGAATTCATTTCTTCTCCCATCCCAGCCATGTCTAAATAGCAGGATAGACTAGAATGGCAACCGGTCTAGGAGAAAGAAATTTTGAATTCACCATGGTATGTAACCCTGGCAAAGCAAATGCCATGTACAAAATGGAAGGTTCGTGCGTATTATATCGATGATCCTCACTACGGACGTTTCCTTTTTATCCTTAATCAATGTTACACTAATATATGTACATTATCCGTGTCAATTGGTAGATAGGACCAATACTTGAATAGATAGATAGATAGATAGATAGATAGATAGATAGATATGGGAAGTCGTAGACAGATATATCGAATCGAAGCTTGCCTCAATATATACGTTTGTAATATCAATCCATATATCAACTACATTGATATTTTCTCAGTGCACATATCTACGAACAGATTGACGCATTTTCAATTTTAAGATAGCTTTTTGATTTTTTAGTCAATAAATTCTGGCAATACACAGAGATAAATTGTTTAATATTATCTTGTGTTTGCACTGAAATAATAAAGATTATCCAAGATATAACGAGGAATATATTTGTTTTCAATTCTTATAATAAATCAAATATTATAGAAATTACTTTTTCCATGGATCGAGTTAAAACATATTTTATAAAGTTCTTGTACCTCTCCCCAAAAGAACTCTGCGGTCGCGTATGAAGATATCGTGGTATAAATGAATGCCTATTTGTAGGCACACATGCTTCTTGTCATGTTGCAAGTAAATGATTTTCAAAGTCCTGTGTTAAATCTCATTGGTACAATTTTTATGCTGTTTCGTCTGTCATTGCTGCCATTAAAATGGATTGGTTTCGGTGAACATCTGTACTACATGCCGGGTCAAACCTTAGCCTCGCGTTTGCTTATTTCACCACCATTGTCAATACCTGATAACCAGATATACGTCAACTTCAAAATGCATCCAAATGTTGCCAAAATGAGAAAAAAAGGCCTACAATCCGACACCTCGAAAACGTCTGTAATTAAGCAAAGATTGCTGCATATGCGCCTCGTCATCTCGAGAGGCTTTCATCCGAGTGAACCCTATCTAAACATGCGTTACTGTTGAAATCTCATCAACAGATGTCATTATGTACAACCATACCAAATCAATTTTAAAATTTAATAAAATATCTACTACAACAAGCATAAACTGAATTCCGAGTGTTTCATTTTACGTCACTCTATATATTCCTATAAACTATATCTCCTACAGTTATTTATTTTTGTTGCATTCATTTTGACTATGTAATAAAACCTACCAAGATATCATCAACAATTGTAATAACAATGATGTTCTGTTAGATTGCACATATTCTATTGCTGTATGATTTACTGTTTTTTTTTTTTATCGCTGAATGTTTTACATACAACAGTTTCTTACTTATATTTTATTATGAAAACATTCTTTTATATTACACGCACATACACACACACGCACACATACACATGTATAGGTATAACGATTTAACAAGCGTAGGTTAGATATGGCACAAGGTTAAAAGTATGAAGCAACTAGTGAGGATCAAACTCAATACACAGTCATAATTGATTAAACAAAGGAAACCCTTACACCACGTCGATAACCCCAAACATGATTTTCTAAGCGCAGCTTCGATGTGACACAGGGCCGAAAGAATGGAGCAACAGTGAGAATCGAGCTCACTACTCAGTTGATCTAGCGAGTATATATATATATATATATATATATATATATATATATATATATATATATATATATATATATATATATATATAAGTGAACATTGAAGTCAAAACTTAGAGGCGACAGGCTATTTCATGCTAGACGCAATCGTCAGGACACTGATTGATGAAACAGACTGTCCCCTGTAAGTGTTGACTTCAATGTTCACTTTTATATTTACACACGCTCCATCTCTGATATTGAGCACTTTATCCCATAAAATTAGAACACCTTAAGAGTATATTTCTTCATATATATACATATATATATAGAGAGAGAGATAGACAGACAGACAGACAGACAGACTGACTGACAGTGTGCGTGTGTGTGTGTGTGTGTGTGTGTGTGTGTGTGTGTGTGTGTGTGTGTGATTACTTTCTTAATAGATTATCGTTCCAGGCGCTTTCTGTTAATCTATAAACTGTTTTCTAGTATTTTGGTTCTCCCATAGCAAATGGTTTATACATTTTTATGGATTAGACCAATTTTCCTTCCCAAATTATAACCGTGTTCGTAGTTGATATAATTATTTTTTTTTGTTAATGAAAAGGAAATGAGTTGTATGTTATATTTGTGTTTCGATGAATATATTGCATATCGAAGTTGATAAGTTTTAACATTTGTTTAAGTGGGTACTTATAACCCGAGTGATGTAGAAACAACCACTTAATAAGCCAGTATTTTTTTATATTCGATGTAATTATTCATGAATATGTTTTTATTATGAAAAGAGTCCGCTATGGAGGCATTTAAATTCCTAATTAATGTTTATCTAATAGATTTTGAATTGCACTGGAGAGTGATTGTTTCTAATTATAAGATAGGATAATTTCTATTTTTTTGAGAACATAATTACTTTCATGTTTTTAGTTTGTTCAACTGGAGTAATACATTTCTTGATGATATTCCTTAAAGCGAATTTGTCTTGTTTTCAATTGCCATACATCAGGATTCAATGAAAGATATTATATATTATAGCTCTATTAATATTACATTATTATTGTGCTTTTTCAATAAAGAGCATGAATTTTAACCAAATACTTTCCACTGATAACTTCGAAATCCATTTGA
>CAHIKZ030005400.1:2222500-2262500 GCA_903632075.3 Acanthosepion pharaonis
CCTATTGGGATGAAGGCACAATCAAGAACGCTCCACTGGAGCTCGCTTAAATGATGCCCGAAAGGGAAGCTTTTAAACTACTTTTTTTTAATATTTTTATTTTAATAATTCTAATACATTTATAATAATTTTTAATAAATCATAATAATAAATGTCTTCTATTTAAAGAGGAGATATGTTTATTTTTCATATGTTATTATTGATATATTTGCATAATCAATACGATATGTTCGTTGCACACGTTTTGTTTTACATTACTGTATAACTACTTTGCATCCTGTGTCTTCATCCACGAGCTGAATCTCACCCGTTTACCATTTTAAATGCTGATACCCATTAAAATGCTGTCACGTAATAGGCCGATTAGAAATTTGCATAAAAGAACGTGTGTTCACGTGTACTTAATTAAGTGTCTCGTGTGTTTTGAAGGTTTGTATGGGCATAAAATTAAACATTGCATGTTGATTGTCAGTTTAACGCCTCAAGTGAGCTTCCGATAATATGGAGATCTCTCTAGGCGTGAAAATCGACTGAGCAGTGGAGCAGTCAATCATTATACATTGAGAATTTCTACATCTGCACAATCTGTATCTACACAGCCCATTCGCCAATTTTAAATACTGTTCCTCAACAATTACAGCAAATTTTAAACACTATTTATATATAATTACTGCATTTATATATAAACATGTATTTATATATAAGCGCTATTCATATATAAGCATGTATTTATATATAAGTACTGTATTTATATATAAGCATGTATTTATATATAAGCACTGTATATATATATATATATATATATATATATATATATATATATATATATATATATATATATATATATATAAGCACTGTATTATATATAAGCAGATATTTATATATAAGTACTGTAGTTATATATAAGCATGTATTTATATATAAGTGCAGTGTTTATATATAAGCATGTATTTATATATAAGCATGTATTTATATATAAGCATGTATTTATATATAAGCATTGTATATATATATATATATATATATATATATATATATATATATATATATATATATATATATGTATGGGTTACAGAGAACTCAGTAGAGTTCCGCCACGGAATATGTGAGCGAGCGGCGCTAGTTGAATCTGATTAGGAATCTTTCGTTACCGAGGCCCATTTGGTACAGTTGGTATGTTGTTCGCTTGACAACCCAACTGTCAGGGTAGTGGATGCGCACTGCTGATGAGTCCCAATTATAGGACGAAACGGCCGTCCAGTGCTTCCTCTATTTCCTGTTGAGGTTTCTATCAGACTCAATGAATCAATATATATATATATATATAGCATAATGAACAGTGACGTTCGCGTCTCGCGAAGGACGCTACTTGCTAACAAACAGTAATTTTAATTTATTTGTAACAAACAGTTATTTCTGATAAAAGATTGAGGACAATTTGAAATATCAAATATATATATAAATAAATAAATACTTTCATAAAATAAAACATTATTTTTTAATTTGCAACTTTTTTCTACATATATACATTTATATATATATATATATATATATATATATATATATATATATATATATATATATATAAGCACTTTATTTATATATAGCATGTATTTAAATATAAGTACTGTATTTATATATACCATGTATTTATATATAAACATGTATGTGTATATATAGGTAATGTATTTATATATAAGCATGTATTTATATGTAAGCACTGTATTTATATATAACAAAACCTTGTATGCTGTTGATTCGAATTCTACCAGAGACTGTAATATTTATTTAATAAGATTTCTCAAACATTCAAACCGGTAGACGAAAATAAATAAATAAATATACTCTTTAATAAATAAATTGAACGTCTACTCAAAAACGAGTATCCACTAATAATTACGTTTAAATTGATAAAAAATATATCAATGTATGTGTGTAAATATTTTCGATAACAAAAAAGGAAATGGAAACAATGAGCGTACGTATTTATCATGTAATGAATAGCGATGCATTAATATACCTTTTGCTAGCTCTTTCTTCATGGCGACAGCTACCATCGGAGAAATATTGAAATAAATTTCGAAAACCGACATTAGTGCAAATTATTTGTGCCTCTCAAAGAATATGAAACCTTTAGTAATGCCAAACTAAAGTTCTGAAATCAATTTGGCCATTTCACTCTGAATATAATTCGTCCATTTCGAAAATATTCCTATTCAAAAATTGCACTGTAGAATTGTAGTTTGCAGTATTTTCAATATCCCAAAACTGCAATTATTCAATTCTCTTGTCCCATTTGTTACTGAAAATTCTTCCTGGAAAATTCCTCCATAAACTGAAACACATTGTTCTAAAGAGATATTGACTAAGCATAGATGATCTGGTAAAGCAGATAGTATTTCGGTTTATATCTTTATTCGAATTATTGATGATGGAATCAAATGCGCAGATATGAGGAGGTAAACAATAAAAATTACAAATTAGTTATCTGGTTCGGTGAAAAGTTTTCGCGGTTTCGAAAATAATGTGTTTATTTTGAAAGCTCGTGAAATTTCCGACTAGATATCTTGTACAACTCAAGCGAAAAGCCGGGAACATTATCAGTGTCTTGCAAGATTCAGTTACGTATATGTCTGTGACTAGACGTCGTCTGCATTTCATTTCCACATTTGTTTTGCTGTTTTTAAGTGGGGAGCCCATTGCAGAATACTGTCGTCGTCGTATCTCGGCGGACAGCCAATAATTAAAGCCAAAAATATGGATGGAAAACAAGGTTTACCAAATCATAGTCAATAAAATAAGATTTGTCTAAAAACAGAAATTGATAAAATATATATAATGATTACAGTTATTTTCCGCGATTATCTTTATTATCGAATAACATTAAATAATAATGCTTATTATTATTATTATTGTCGTTGTTGCAGAATTTTCACGTCTAACAAAGTAACTTTAAACTTTGTACATCTAAGGTTTGAATAATTTCACAGTGAGAAACAAACCCGTTGATACGTTTAGTGTCAGATTTTATTATGCAAGTCAAAACTTCCACAATGAAAGCAGTATTGTATGGTGATATTTTAGGCTTAACTTATATGTGGCACAAGGACAACATTATGGAGCACCTAGTTAGGATCAAACCTACTATTCAGTCGTAATCGCTCCAACGAGAAAAAGCTTACTAAATGTTACACAACTTCGGGAGTGGGGCAAATGGTGATTTTCTAAGCGTAGCTTAGACGTGGAAACGGCCGAAATTATGGAGCACCCACTGGGGATAGAACTCACTACTAAGTCGAAATTGGTCAAGTGAGACAAGCTTACTAACCATTGCATCAAATCAAAGTGGCCAAAGAGTATTGTATTTATTTATATCCTGTAAAAACAACTAGTGTATCGGGCCAAGGTTTTCGTAGCAACGAGGTCTTTTACGTTGTTTAGATACCAGCCACATGCCCATACGATTTCTGAATTCAAAAATTTTTCTCCTAAACTGGTTGCCAACCAAAGCTAGAGAGTCCAGTCTGCTTTACTATTTAACACCTAGTCCGTACATTTTTTTTATATTAGAATATTCATTTAATACATACTAGATGTTTACTGAATTAGATTGTTGTATTGAACCAAGGGCAGATTATGAGTAATATGTAGGAAAGACAAATTTTGATATCTTCCCGGGAGTCTGTTCTATGAAGTAGTGTTTGTCGGAAAGATGCTTTCAGAATTCAACTTTCTTCTGACCAATCGAATACGAATCGACTGAGTACATGATTTGACGGATCTTATCTGTAAAGGTCTGAACTGATAGAACTAAGAGATGTTACACATCAGAACCAGTTGCCATGAAAATAGGGTTTTCGTCTTTTATAACCACGCAGTATCTGACTTTGGCAAATGTTGTAATTTCGTAGTAGGCGATTTTGCTACCAGTCTACAACCTCTGCGGGCTAAATTTTTAATGTCTTGATCCATCTTGCTCCAGTATACATACCCTCTCATAAGATAATTCATCCTTGAAATTCCCCGATATCAGGTATGAAATTCATTTAGTATCCGCTTTTGTAATAAGATATGTTTGCTACTTATTTTGCAAACATCAGTACTCTATCAATTAGCGAATGAGCGTTTAAGTCTGGACTGTGTTTTAAAAATTGTATATCTTTCTAACTTTCTTTTAGTCATTTTTTTTTTCGTATAAACATTTATTTTCGGGATAAAAATTATTTTAGGCAAAAACAATTCACACATTTATTTATTGAGTTTGCTTTCCATCTGAATTTGTTGATTATTGTGATATCAATACCAGAGTCTAGTTTAATTTTCACATACACGAATTTACTTTGGTCTTCTGCATTTTTCCATCGCTGTGTACGGATTTCTTTTTTGTGAGAACTTTTCCTACATTTAGTTTTTCTTTGTGACTTTTTATGTCCTTTTTTCCCACACTTGTAACACTTTTTTATTCTTAAAGTGTCAGTTGTATCCGAATTGTTACCTTCCACATCTGGATTCATTTTTCTATTTACACATTTTTTTATCTTGCATTCTTTTTCTTCAAATACTTTTATTTTCCGTAGTACATAAATTCTAGTATTTTTCATATCCTTCCGATGCTAACTTTCTCAACAAATGTTTGTTTTGTTTTTTTCTAGTCTTGCCAGTCGCGCATCCATCTCTTAAAATTTGCTCGTATAAGCAGGAAAGTTAATTCCATCATCTGAATTGTATGTGGATTCAGCTATGGCATTTGCCACAACAACGAGTGTGAAAGAACTTGGGGAATTTTCCGTTTTCTTCCGTATTATTTCAATTATTTTTTTTAAATTATTTCTGGAGTTCCAGCAACTGCTGTTGTTGCTTTTCTATGTTTACCACGTGTGCTAATAATTCTTCCATATTTAAAGAATAGCTGGTTTTTCCTTCTTTCTCTTTTTTCTCTTCTTTCTCTTTTTTCGTTTTTTACACACACACACACACACACACACACAAAATTAAACCAAATAGTTCTAATTTCTCGCCATCATTGTTATCATGTGCACTAACACAAAAGTAATTTTAGTCAGAATATTTACTATTCTCTATGTGTTTTGATCCTCCGTCTTCACTGTTATATCTCGCTCCTAAAGGTTCTATTATGTCCCCCTTAGTCTACTCGCCATGATGTTCTTAGAAATGATCTTTAACTGACTCCAACGGATTTCTCTGACTCAGTTTGAGTTATTTTTTAGGAAGTCTTGCCCAGTTCATTTGTGTTACCGGGGGTGTCTTGCTTAATATAGAATCTCAACCCACAAAGAAGTTCAAACAGGCATCTTTACAAGAATGAAAGTGCTGCTTGGCCAGGCCATCTGCCATCGATCGGAACAAGTAATAATCGGACGGGGCAATGGCTGGTGATTACGGCAGGTGGGGTAGGGCTTCCCATTTAAACGTTTCAAAGTAGGTTTTCACCCGTTTTACAATATGTGGCCGAGAGTTGTCATGTTGCAAAATCACTTTGTCATGTCTCTGCTCGTATAGCGGTCATTTTCAATGTTTGGCTCAAATGCATTATTTTAGTCTATGGTGACCTCCCATGATGGCGTTGGTCGGTTTCAGCAGCTCATAATAAACTACCCGCAGATAATCCCACCAAATGCAGGGCAGTAGCTTTGCCGCGATGTTGATGTATAGCCGGGCTTACCCCATGAACTTCTACGCTTAGAGTTATTGTAGGATATCCACCCTCCATTGCCGGTCACGATACGATGCAAAAATCCTTTCCTTTTCTTCCGTTGAAGCAGCTTTTCACACGTGACACGACGCCATTCGTCATCTCTCATCTTCAACTCGTACGGCACCCAATGTCCTTCCTTTTGACTAATTCCTAATACTTTCAAACGTTTTGAAATTGTTGTGTGATCAACTCCTAATGATTCTACAAGTTCAGCTTGCGCCTGACATGAAACTTTATGATGTAATGCCTCTAATTCTTCGCTTTCAAACTTTTCGGTACGATGGAGTGTTGTTTGTCTTCAGCATCAAAATCATTAATTTGAAGCGTCTAAACCACTCTCTGCATGTAGTTTAGGACAGAGTATGGTTGCTAAATTTTAACAAGAAGTCTGTGTGCTTCATCTGCAGATTTCTTTAGAATAAAGTAGTGCAGTAAATTTCCTCGCAAATACATTTTATTTGGCACGAATACCGACATGTTTAAAGTTATGTAGAACAAAGTTGTTTACATTTCGGCGAAATGACATACACTGAATTTCAAGCTTGCTTATAGTACTTCTTGATAGATGCGCTACCATCTGTAACTATACGGACGCCGTTCTGGGAAAACCATCTGTTGGAAAACAGCGATAACTTATTCAAGGTTCTAATACTTAACGCTGATCTCATATTTCTTCCCACAAATTCGGCTCATTCAGGAATCTGTCGGATTACAAATTGTTTTCTAACTTGGTACTCTGCAATTTCCTTACTTTCAATCTAACGTTACATATCACTGTAAAGTTGTCTCTCCCGCAGTCGACGCTTATATATATTCTACAGTGTATAACTGCATTCTCGAATCACTTATTCTTAATTATATGTATTTCTTTGTTCATTTCTCATAATGAGTTTATCAATGTTCATAAACGTCTTCGGAGTTTTTTAAACAATATAGGCTACTATCTGATCGTTCGCCTTGCACAATTGGACTCATTTTTCTTCATGTTAATTACAAGTCCCTATTTCGAAATTTCCAATTCCTTTACTAAATCTCTTCTTCAGTATTCAGACAATTGTAAATTCCTGAGAATTGCATTCAGCCTTGACCTTATCTAGCGTACATTTAAAACTTTCAATATCTTCTCCCATACTTTGTGCTGTCGGTGTACATAAAACAACATAAAATATGTAAATAGCTTGTCTTTCAGATTAACTACACGACTTCTGTCATATACTTGAGTGTATGCCAGAACACATTTCTTAAATTCTTATTCTAAGTACTACTCACTAGTCATTCTTCTCTTCGGCTACATATATGACAATTTCACTGAGGAAATATCTATTGTTTGCTCAACTAGATTCTCAAAAGCATAAAATATTAACATTTAACTTAAACAGAGACAGAAATGTTGATAGAGACTGTGTGCATTCTAAGTCGTTTTATTATGTAAAAGACATAAATGCAACAATAGTTTGTTTTTTTTATTAATAAATAAAGCGAAAAACATACGACAAAGAATCAGATTGCTTAATAGAAAATTGCATTATCATTTTACTACTCCTGACCTTATATAAAAGTAAGATTTCCTCGTTCATTTTGTTAAATTATACACTGTTTCGAATTTAATACATTTTTCAGAGGATTTCTATTACTTCAGCGAGGTTCCATTACTGGAATATGACCTCCAATTCTCATGCAGACCACGTTTAAATGTAGGCAATAAGATTCAGTTTAGTTTAAGATCAGGAAAGGCTGCTTATTATTCGGTTAATTTGCTAGCTATGAAACATACTTTGGCAAGGTGAGCAACTTATCTTACTCATATTTCCATCGTGTGTATATATATATATATATATATATATATATATATAAATATATATATATATATATATAAAATAGTTGTCGGACTTTGTCCATTTCATAATGTGTGACGTCATTTGTTTACATTTCATACGCCATGAGCAGATATGAATATATGTGAGAGATTCATAGACGATTGAAGTTCAAATACAGTAAATTCGACCTTGCTAACCGAACGCTCCTCTGTGGCCAAATCGGTTAAAGGCATGTCAAGCTAAATAACGGCTCCGTATAGGATACAGGTTCGAATCCTGTCGGAGGACGAATATTTTCTGTGAAAATTTCTCGGACATTCAGACCGGTAAATATTGTTTAATATTGTTTATTATAAAAGAGATCATTTACTTAAATATTTGTATCTATAAAAAGAATGTATAAACATAAAAATGTCTTAAAATAATTGTCGAGACTTTGTCCATTTCATATATTGCCATAATGATACATACAGATATCGTATTTTCATTAATTATTTTCAAATATACCCATTCCCAGAAATATTTAGAAATATATATATATATGTGTATATATATATATATATATATATATATATATCATGAAAACACTCCAACGAGTGCACAGTATCGCCTCGTCAGTGATGTTATGACTTGGAGTCATAACAAGTTTCGGGTTGTGCAACATCATACTTGTTCGCCCAAGAGACCCTACCGAAACAGTACTATTCCGGCAGGTGATCCTGAAGACAAAAAAAATACGCTAAGCACGCAACAGATGGACTCATTAAATAACTGCCACTGCTGATTTTGAAATTTACAAGCGACCAATCATTAACGACTTACGTCACTTCCTCCTCAGCCAAGACGATACTAAATAGCATGCTCGTCTTTTTTTTTCATCTTACGTCCACCACACAGAAAGATCCACATTCTCAACGAACCGTTTGCCATAACAGGTAAGTAATGGCAAGAACAGTTTCCTTTTGTATGAAGCGTTACTTTAAACAAACAAACAAAAAAAAATCGAACTCAATCGTTGGCCATGGGAATTATGATCAGAAACGTTTCTTGCTTTCTTTTCCCATTAACACCATTTCTTTTTTCTATTCCTTTCTTTTTACACTCCTCTTCTCTCCCCTCCCGTCTAGGAAAGCAAAAAAAAAACACAGTTAGGGACACCAAGACGACGTTGTTGAAAAAGGTGAAGAAAAAAATAAAATAAAAAATAAAAACACCCTCCCCGAAAACAACGACTTAGGTCATCCTTCACATATCCCTTTTCCTTCCTTCCCAACTACCCCTCAACGCCCACCAATCTCCGTCGTAGAGCTCCATGGAACAGATCTCGGTCTCACGTTGACTGCTGACCTGAGATGGAACAAATACATTGAGTCAATTGCTTCTTCCACCGCGAGGAAATTTTTCTCCCCGGAATCGATACTTCAAATATACAAATCAACCATTCGCCCTTGCATGGAGTATTGCTGCCATATATGGGCTGGAGCACCTTCTGCTTACCTCGGAGTTCTTGACAAGATCCAGAGACGGATATGTAATCTAATTGGCCCTGATCTGGCGTCTTGTCTACAGTCACTCTCTCACAGACGCGCCGTCGCCTCTCTCTGTCTTTTCTACAAATACTTTCCGATGAACTGCTTTCACTGTTTCCCAGACTCCATGAATTCAAGCGTCCTACGAGGATGGCATCCCTCTCCCACCCTTACACTGTAGAAACTTTTAAATGTAGCCGTCTCTTCTACTCCAATAGCTTCAAACCTCGCACCTCTCGCCTGTGGAACACCCTTCCCAATTACTGTTTCCCTGAGAGCTATAATCTCCAACTATTCAAATGTAATGTCAATCGACATCCTTGATCTACCTACTATCCTTCTCCTCATCCTTTCTTCTATCACTCCTATCCTGCTCTCGCTCCAAATCTTCTCCAATCCCCTGCATCCTAGTAGCTTCACGCCTTGCTCGGAGCGTAATTCTTAAAAAAAAATTTTTTTTAATCCATAGACATTTTGAGGCTTTTTCTGCAGCTTCTGAGAGAGCCCTGATTGCCTTTCTCTTTTTTTACCCCTCTGACTCCAAGCCGACTCAGTGCACTGCATACAGATCTTCCTGCAGAACCACGGCATCCGACTTCAACCGGGAGACAGGTAGTCCGCCATTTGTTAGCTCTGCATCTCTCAACTAACTGGTATTTTTTCAGCTTTCTTTCAAAGGCTTCTTCCAAATTCTCCTCCCAAGGTAACGTAAGTTCGAGCATAATGACCTACCTGAAGACAGTCGACCAGGGACGATGTCGTTATCTGCTCCGCACCGTGGAGGAGTTTCCATCGACCTTGACGAAACAAATCGCCTTCGTTTAGGGCTTACAACTGCAATCGCTAATTGCTGCAGCCACTACTTCAGCTAATTTCCTAAGTACCTGATCATATCTCCACCGGGCAAGCGCTTAGAATATGTTTCCGCGTTTCCTAGCACAGAGTGGACATGATGGTGACTCTCTAATCCCCCAGGTATGTAAGTTTGCAGGAATCGGTAGTACATCGTACACGGATTGAACAAGAAAATTAATGCGACTGGTGTCGGAGTGCCAGATCTCCGACTAACTCTTCTTTCGCCGTAAAAATTCTCCCATCGTGTCCATGCACTCAGCTGGCTTAGTCCCACCGTCTTGCATATTATTTTTTCCTCAACGTTGGCTTAAACTTAGTTGTCGCTTTTGTTTACCTCTAGCTTTCTGGATTCGGGTACCAGGAAAGAATCCCAAGCCCAAATGACCGGATGCCACTGTCCCCATGAGGGCCTTCTGCCTCAAACGCTCCTCCGCAATACCCAGTTCACCCTCTGCACTCCATTTCCTTCCATTGCGGACTTCTATGCCTGCTGCCGCCACTTTTGGGTCCTTAGAGTCTCTATACTGTAGGAAACCTCTTATCAAAGAGACTACGAATTCCTCCACCAACCCTTTAAAGGGGAGTTGAAGTGCATTTGAATTGCCATATAGTGCGGCACTGCTCATACGTCTCAGCAGCCCCAGCCATCTGCGAAGGTAGCCGTTAATTCTCCTTTTATGGCCCCCACTGATGTCAGTGAGGAATCGTAGATAAACAAACGCTAGAGAATTCTTGTGTGCACCGCATGCTGGTAAATCCACGCCTTGAAACGACCCAGGAAGAAGCTGTTAAAAGTTTTTTACCCATCCTCTTCACGGGTCTCTCTGTCAACGTCAGGATAGTAGTTCCTGATATTGAGAACCTGAAATTATCTGCTACTTTTCCCTTCTTTATCACTAACGATCTCGACTTTACAGGCTTGAAACTCATTCTCGCCCACGCAATAAGCTTTTCAAGTCTACGAAGGATCCACCTACTCCCGGGGACCTAAGATGTTGTAATGGTCAGATCGTCAATGTACGCTCTGATCGGGGATTGACGCACTCCTGTCTTCATCATAGGGCCTCGACACTCGATTTCGAACGATTTGACCACCATATTTATAGCGAGGGTAAACAGGGTAGCTGAGATCCTAAAGCCTGTAATAATACCCCTTTCGAGTCTGTGCCAATCGGAAACTATAAACCTGGAAGTAGTTCTCATTTGAAAATTGTTATAATAATCCAGGACTAATAGGCTGATCTTCTCGGGTATAAATATATCTCCTTAGGACCACTCCTAATAATTTATGTGGAATGGACCCGTATGCGTTGGCAAGGTCCAATCACAATGCGGCAAGGTCGCCCTTATTCGCTTTAGCTTCTTTTAATATCGGCATAACTACTCCAGTATATTCGAGGCATTCCGGAAAACCTGGAATTTTCCCTTTTTGTACTGAAGTGTCGATGTAATTATTAACCAAAAGAAATCTCTTCAGGTGCTGTGAGAAAATACTGGAAGAGGTCTCACTTTCAGTGCACAATAAAGAGATACTCTTGAATTGGTTTAAATCTCTGGAGTTTTCTTCCTTGGGAATCCACACACCCTCTGCAAATCTCCATAGGTCTGCAACTATACCTCTGCGCCATATTACGTTTAGTATCTTCCAAAGGAGCTGGAGAAGATTCGGACAGCGTTTATAGACGCTGTATGGAACTCCACTTTGTCCAGGAGCTGAGGCTGATCTAGCTTCCTTCACTATCTCCCTAATCTCATTCCAGCTTGGTTAGTCTTAATCAAAATCAGACGACGGATGGGTTGGATTAATCACGGCTTCTGTATGGCCGAGATCCCTGTCTCTTTCAGGGTCACCCAATGTGTTCTGAAGAAAGTTGTTAATCTCAATTGCAGAGCATTCTAACTGACCACTTCGCTTATCATCAAGCAGTTTCCTCGTAAAGCCAAAAGGATCTGCGAAGAACGATGGTCTTTTCTTCACTTTCTTTCCTTCTACTCCGATGCCACTCAACCTTACGAATATATTCTACTTTTGATCTTACAATATCCCGCAACTCTGATAGTGAATAACGTTCTTTCTCACTGGACTATATTACTTACATATATATATATATATATATATATATATATATATATATATATATATATATATGATGTAAATGGTTATAAATATATATTATATATGTGTGAATGTGTGCGTGTGTACTACGTTTCATATAATCAGTCAGGTTTAAAATATTCCTTATTTTTAGAAATCTGATTGAGCCATTCGCGGGTTTATCAGCACTTTTAATTTGGAGGACATTCGTATACTAAATATTATTAATAATAATACAATTTCAGCTGTAGAAGCATATGAACCTTCATGTATTTCCTTAGCCATATTAGTCAAGATTTTTAATTTTTCTCTTGAAATTGAGGCATGGTGATCGGTTAAACAATTTTTCCATATGACGGTTTGGGTTTTGGAGACATCCTTGCTGACATATTTTTATTAAGAGGAGGCACGGTGGAGTAATGGATAGCGGCTTGGATTGAGGAATCGGAGAGCCGAGTTCGAATTCCAGTCGAATCCATTGCATTCACTTACGTGCTAATATCCTTGAAAATGGTGTGAATACTCTTCTTCTCCCTCCAGCTATGGGTAAATAGCAGGACTGACTGGGTTTTATAGCCTTGGATGGCAACTGGTCTAGGAGAAAGACAACTCTGAATTCAAAACATGCGGCGGGTCGTTTGGGTACCTTGTGGCACGTAGTGCGCCAGGTCTCTGTATTCGGCCCTTCAAAAAAGTGTGGCTGGTCCTGCACGAAGCCTTCACATCTATAATCATATCTCATGTGCTATACATGCGGGTTTGGAGACCGCTTGTGAATTCCAAATTCCCATGAAACTCCAATATTGGAGCCGGCTCAACCCACCCCGGGCGAATGCCGTTAAGAAAAGAAGATATTTTTATTAAGAGGAAGGATTTTATATGTTTGCTTTTTATACGGAACACAATTGTGCGAGTTAAATTCCTCAGTTTACTTTCATTTTGCTTATGTATTTAAAGTTGTCTTAAGCTGTATTTTCTCTACTTTCTAACATCATTGATATTTTATATTGAACATCAAAGCTGTGACTGTTTTAAAAACCAGTGTTTGATTATTAATATCCAATTAAATTTGCGAATATTTACACAATGTAGGAAGTATGTGTGGTAAATATTTAAACCCACAATGTGATGTCTTTCTGAATAAAAAAAAAAACTACATACATCAATTCTCGTAAATTTATATCTCTGATTTACAAAGCATTAAAAAAAAAGTCCATAAGCTAGCGATAACAAACAATAGTATTATTTGATTCGACTCACATGTCAAGTCCCAGACTTTTGTTAACATGAATTCTATTTTTTCTATTCTCTCCGCTTTTATCGTCTTTCTTCTATCAAGGACTTCTTGGAAAACTACAGCAGAAATTCGTAATCACGTTTTTCTTTCCTGTTTCGAGTAATTAGAATTGTTTCCTTACAATCTACAGTCGCCGATGGCTTCCTTTCTTCTTGGGACGTCAGGGACAGCAATTACTATCAAGCCGATGATGATACAAGTGAAGATTTCAGCTAGACTCAACAATAGAACTGACAGAAGAGATAAGGTCTCTTAACGAACGGTCACTTGCCTTGGACATCTGTCTGTCAGACACATACTGACATATCACGCTATAAGTACAGGGTGCTGCGCAAAATTCCGAAGAATTTGAACTATTTCAGCGAATATATATATATATAAATATATAAATACATAGACACAGACACAGACACACACAGACACACACAGACACACACACACACACACACACACACACATATATATATATATATATATATACTTTACTATACTATGCTATAAAATATAGTTTTATGGTATGCTGTGTTTATGGTCTAAAATGATAAATATCAGGGGTAGATCTCATATAAATATAAAAGTGGAAACACAGAGACAGCCGTCTGTTTCATGCTAAACGCAATCGTCAGACCTGACAATAGCTTTTAGCATGAAACAGACTGTAGACTCTTTAATGCCCATTTTTAGGGATATAATCTTTAAAATGTTCATTAAGGGCTTGGTTTTATAGCCCACTGACCCAAAGCATTGCGGATAGATATATATATATATATATATATATATATATATATATATATATATGCACGCACACATAAATTCCCCAGAGGATAAAATCCAGGCGGGACTCAATGTCCAGAACACAGTAAGAATATAATATAAAAAGCTCAAATATCTATATATATATATATATATATATATATATATATATATATATATATCAGGTCATCCCATAAGATCTGTCTGAATTTTAACTTTTTTGTTAAAATGAATGAAATTTAAAGAGTATTTTATAATGCCTAATGGAGCTGAACATTATTTTTATGTTTAGATGCAGTTAAACTGATCAAATTTTATTTCAGAGAACAATAAAATTAAATTTTGCTTGATTAAAACCCTGCTAACATGGAAGTACCCAAGAATCATTTGAGGCACATAATGCTTTATGAGTTCAAGAAAGGAAACTCAGCAGCCGAAGCGGCTAGAAACATTCACTCAGTTTATGGAGAGGAATGTGTGAATGAAAGAACTTGCAGAAGATCGTTTGCAAAATTCAGAGGTGGAGATTTCACCCTTGAAGATGAAGATCGAACCGGACGTCCAGTTGAGTTTGATGAAACGCTTCTTGAAGCAGCCCTTGAAGAAAGTCTTGCTTTATCAGTTGAGGAATTGGCAGTGGTTCTCAGTTCAAACCATACAACTGTTCATCGTCATCTTCAACAACTTGGAAAAGTTCCTAAACTTGGAAAATGGGTGCCTCATGAATTGTCTGAAAACAATCTCAAATCCCGAGTTGACATCTGCTCTTCTCTCCATTCTCGCCAACTTGTTTCACCTTTTTTGGATAGACTTTTGACTGGCGACGAAAAATGGATCTTTTATCGAAATGTTAAGCATCGTAGACAGTGGCTTGGTAAAGGGGAAGGACCCCAGCCACAGCCGAGGAGGGAACTTCATGGGCAAAAGATTCTTCTTTCAAACTGGTGGGATCGCCAAGGAATAATCCACTTTGAATTCTTACCACCTAATCCAACAATTAATGCTCAAATATACTGTCAGCAATTAGTATTTTAACCAAGCTTTGAGGAAAAAAAGACCTGCTCTAGTGAATCGAAAAGTGGTGATGTTTCATCAGGACAATGCACGACGCCACACAGCAACTATGACGTCACAAAAGATCGAAGAACTTGGTTGGAAGAAAATTCCTCATCTACCTTATTCTCCCGATCTTGCCCCTTCAGACTACCATTTGTTTCGTAGCTTACAGAATCATTTGGAAGAAACAGCTTTTGTAACACAGGAAGAGATTAAAACTGACATTTGTGAGTCTTTCGAATCAAAGTCAAAAGAATTGTACAGTAATGGGATTAGTAACTTTGTTAATAGATGGAAGGGAATCATAGATAATCAGGGAAAATACATTGTTGATTGAATCTGTAATTAAATGTAACATTTGGTCACTTGTTTTCTTTATTCAATATTCGGACAGAGCTTATGGGATGACCTGATATATATATATATATATATATATATATATATATATATATATATATATATAATGAAATGCATTAAGTCCTACAATTATTTAATATATTTTCTGTTTATACGTTATTTTATCTTCTATCTGCTATCCTTTTCGATAAGTTCGCTTTAAAAAGCAAACGATTATAGGACATTTTAAAAAGATGGTGGAAACTTTATATTAGTCTATTTAGGTTTTAAGAATCGATTATCTCAAATGTGTACTCTTACGTCTATATGTTTGATGGTTGTTCATCCAATAGAAGGCCCAATAAACAATCAGGTTAGAGGTTTTACTGGATGAAATTGTAAAAAATAGATAACGGCAGAGCGTAAAATTGAAGAGGGTAAGAATATAGTGATCAGTGAAACATTCTCCAGGGAATCTGTTCCAAAAAGTAACGATCCATGGGAAGACAGTGTCCGAATTTAATTCGAACAAAATGCTGATCACTGGACACTGTATACCTTGTATGGCGGGGCTTAAATGTAGTCTTTGGCTAGAGGAACTAAATAATCTATACTAGGTATCCCCGTGTATGGTATACCAATTATCAACTAATACTTTTACGTATTGTGTCCATTCAGAACGTGGGTGATCATGGATTTCAACAATCCCCTTTCCTTTCTAGTATGTTTTGCTTTTTTCTAAATCTCGTGGACACATTTCTGCCATTCATTTACACAAGCCCATTTTCCTCTGTCTTTCTAATCTTCAGTATGTACCATAAGTGTCAAATTTTGTAAGCACTATTTTCTCGTTAATTGCCCGAGAGGTCTCCTTTCTTTGGTTATAAAAGAAACAATATAAGTTTCATTTCATTTCCATTTTCTCTAAAAATTTGTCGTTGCTCACAGATTCAGTGAACTGTATTCTTAGCATCCTTTTTCTGTTGCGTTATTTCTGGTGCCTCAAATATTTTCATTATCATTGTTGGGAGCGGATATAACATAACAGTTTGGTAGTCTTTTCCTGTTTCTTAATACTTTGCCTAACGTTTGGAAGATACCTTTCGCACTTCTAAAGCGCCTTCGGCTTTCTGTGACGTAATACCCGTCTTCTGCTGATAAACAATTCGTAAATATATCATGTTTTGTACTTCCTTTATTATATCTGATTTGTAATTCGCATGTTGGGATTCTTTTTGTTAACAACCATGCATATTGTCTTCTTATAAACTATATTTAGTTTTTATATAACTGCGAAGCCCGATAGGTATTTCTTGAAATTCAATCTGAAAATTTAAATTTATACTTTTCTACCTTCGTGAATTAGAGAAAATATGGGAACATAATTATTTTTTAAATTAAATAATTTTCCCTCATTTGACCGCTGATTTTATATTTGCATATGTTTACATATATACACGCACACACACACGCGCACACACACACACACATATATATATATATATATATATATATATATATATATATATATATATATATATATATATATGTGTGTGTGTGTGTGTATATATATATATATATATATATATGGTGGAACGATAAATGAGAGTCAGTATTTGATGTTGCTTTTCGTTTTACACTTTATGCATGTTAGCAGGGGCTATTGAGTTGAAACTCAAGGAAGGTAAAGACGTATTTCATTTATGCTTTTATATATATATATATATATATATATATATATATATATATATATATATATATATGACGTTCAATATATTCTAAAGTAGATGCCCATTCACGAAACACGCACACATATAATGAAAATACAAATATTTTCTATGGTGCTCTAAGATGATGCAGATGCAAAACTGAGAAAACCTCACTGACAATATATATTCACTTATATATTACATTTGATTCTCTTCTTTTTATTCTCTGTAATATATATATATATATATATATATATATATATATATATATATATATATATATATATATATATATGATATATACAGGACGATTCTATAGATGATATACAGAGAATAATCCTGCATCATTGAAGATCTTAAGCCAAACTACGACGGAGATATGTAAAAGTAATTGAGAAATTATAGAAAAGCAAAAGTATCACTATTTAAATATTTGACAATGGTGGTGGTGTCGTATGTACACCAATACGTATAATAAAAACTAGAACTCCTCCTTATGAGTCCGAATACTTAGAGAATATTCAAAACATAATAATATCCCTGAGACACATGTATGTACGTATGTATGTATAAAGGCAAAAAGACAATATGAAATTGTATGGAGTTTTAGCCAACACGTTTCGTGCGCGGTTGACTTTTTCAAGGAAAAAAGGAAATGAATTTTAATTGAATAAAGTATCAATAAATAAAAAAAAAGGTGTTTCTTACTAGAAGAATTTAGAAACGCTCATATATATTCAATACGTCAGCTGAAAAATTACGTCATTTCCTTTTTATGTTTGAAGAGAATGTTTCATATGTAGAAATACTGTATTCTCACAATACATTAGAGAAACAAGCAGAATTTAAAAATAAACGCATTTATGAACATAAAAGGCACGTCATAAATAACAATTTGACAAATACTCTGGTCATACATAGAAATAAATTTAAAATACAATTTTTATTTTAAAAATGCTAATCTCAAACAAAAAAAAAGAAAATATTTCGCCAGGTAGGAAAATCCTCGAGAGTGCCGCCATTGAATATTATCCAAATATTTATCTACGTCCCACTTTTTCCCAATCTCACCTTTCCTAACAGAGTCACTACTCTCCCAACTAACATGCACAATAAATATATCAAGAAATCAGTAGAACATGGTTGAATCCGTCTTCACAACAATCCCAACAATATTTCTACATATGAAAAATTTTCTACAAGGATAAAAATTAAATGAAGTAAATTTTCAGTTGGCCCAATGACTTTATATGAGCATTTCTAAATTCTTTTAGATATTTATAATGTAAAAATTACATAATTGTGGCACAAGGCCAAAAAAGAGGAGGGGTTAAGGCTGGTCCACACTAACTATCTTATACCTTGCTAATCCGATTCACGACCCATTCACTCATTACAATTTACCCATTCACCACAAGAACTCGTCCATCACCAATCAATCCTCCATGCAACATAATACCACATCCTCTCTAGGATGACCTACGAAACGCACCCCATGCCATAAAAATTTAATGATTGTGAAATATATATAAAATCTGTGATGAAAAAAATGAGTTCGTAGTGGGCAAAACGGGTCGGCTAAACCACATATTGTCTTTTTACCTTTATACATTTTCTACACACACACGCACTTACACACATATATATATATATATATATATATATATATATATATATATATATATATATATATATATATATATATATATGTGTGTGTGTGTGTGTGTGTGTGTGTGTGTGTGTGTGTGTACTACAAAATGACAAATAAAATCTGCTATGTTAACAAAGAAAAGGAAAAGAGAAAAAATAGGACAAATATCAGGAAAAAAGAATTTTAGTATTTTTCTTTTTATCTTAGTTTGTTTATTTTCCCGTACCTCTATAGGATTCCTTGATTTTGTTGTATTTCCCTTTCTTTTTTCAACCACCTGCCTAAAATGTTATTCGGACAGACAAAAAACGCGCCAAAATTCGGACCGGTACTTTCACCCTGCGTGATATTCAGGGGACCAAAACCATATGGTCAGGCGAACAAAACCATATAGCCAGGTGACCATATATATATATATATATATATATATATATATATATATATATATATATATATATATATATATAAGAGGAAGTCACCAAATAGCCTGCGACTTCGCTGAGAAGGAATGTCATAGAAGTCAGTTTACCGAGAAGGATATGGTTTCATTAACATTTTATTTAAGTGAGCCCTAAAAATGTTGAAAGACGAAAATGGCGAGAGATTTACCTAGAACGTGGCTCTTAGTCAAAGTGAGTGTTTGATGAATTGATCGGAATGTTGATTACAGCGGGTATATTTTTAGATACACTCAACTACGCACGCGAGCACTTGTTGGTAGATGGCGTGTAAACCGAGACACGTACACATAGCTAACTACGCAGAATATTGCTTACATTTCCAATTTCTTTGATTAACTTTACCTGCTTATTTTTCAGTCCGTTCTGCTTTCATCTTGTTCATTTCTTATTCAAGATCCAATCCACTTATCGTTTCTGAGATTACATTTTTTTTTCGCTTTCCATCCATGACGCCGAGGATCGAATCACACAATAGTCGATTTGTTAGTATGGGGAATTCTTGATGTTAATGGTCTGGGGTGATCCCAGCTTGCAGAACCTCTGGAAAGTGTCTAGATCACATGAAGGGACAACTCAAGGCCGCCAACTGAACATTGTCAACTGAGTTCCAGGACAACTCAGTACCGACACATCTCATCACCAGAAAAAAGATAACGTCTTGTAACGAAATAAAAGTAGTTTATTAAGGATTAAAACATTAATTTGTGAATATTTTTTAAATTATTTTTAATAAAGTAAATCGTAAAGAAACTTATTTTAATAAAGTAATATTATTCACTAATTAGGTTTTAATAAATTACTTTTATTTGGTTATAGAAATATTATGTTTTCCTTATACTGAGTTATCTCAGTCTTGAGTTATTCTCGTGCTGAGTCGGCGGTGCTGAGTTGTTCTGCACTTTCCAGTTCATGGGTCGATCCAAGTGTTTTAATTAAATTGCGTAGGTGAAAATGTTTGGATACCCACTCGATGGTTTTGCTAGCTCTAAATCACAAGTCATCATGATCGATGTTTTAATGTACTGGCATTCTTCTTCTACTTATTACAAAATTCATATTTATTATATACTTATTAAAAGAGAAAATAACGTTCTCGGGTGTTCTATTACTGATTCTTACCAAAATTTTAACTTAGGCTCTGGATTCTTTCAAATATCCACTTTCTTATACATTTCTACAAGACAAACATCGTTTTGACTAAAGTGTTGTGAACGAGTGGTCCAAGATCAGAGAGATTCACGGCGCTTTGCTATACAACAGTCTTTTGCTTGTTCGAGCCATTATAACAATTGTAACCCCAACGAATTCATTATTTTCTGTCGTGGCTCAAAGCAGGGAGGCAGCTACTTTCTTCGGGACAACATGCGAGGTGGATTTGTATACACTTTACGAATTAACTTAACAATATGCATCAGTTTTTAATCTAATATCTGCGAACTGTTTCAGACAACTTTCTACCCTTTTTCTAAACAAAATTTTATTTTTCGCTTACTTTGAATTTAACGTACGTCAATTTCGATTGGTTGATCAAGGTTAAGCCGTCAAACCGATTTTTCTCGAAAAAGGAGGACGTATTTTCATTTTAAAATTAAATTAATCGATCACTCGCCATTAATTTACAATCGCCTGAGGAAACGCATTGATATGCGGCGAAACATGACTGCAGTTGTGTTGCGATTTTTTTACTTTTTTTTTCATTTAATATCCTAAAATAAATAATATTTTGCTCTACTCTATATTAAGCCAGCATTTAACGGAAATCTTGGCAATCCGCCTGGATAATCCCAAGGAGGATGAATTTCTGAGAGCTCAATGTTAATTCCGAGGGAATAATTTAATTTAAAGAAAAACAGACCACTTTAAGGCTCCATTTAATAATTTATTTAACCAGAGACATTTATATTTCAGACATCACTTTCAAAAGGTGAAACGAAAAATGAAATTAAAATTTACACTTTGACGGGTAGTATTAAGATTATAGAAATTGACATAGAGGGTAGTGAGGGATGGTGTGAGAGACATGGTCGAAGTTAGAGAGGGAAAGGAAAGTTTTAGTTTAATTTTTACATTTCTTTTTATTATAATACTTAATATTGAGGAAGGAGGGAGTAACGATCTGACATTGACCTATTTAGTCGGACAACTCAACGGAAATGATATGGGAAAAGGAAAAGGAGAAAAAAGGGAAAAAGAAAATATTTATATATAGAAAGAGAGAGTAAGAAAAAAAGGAAGTGAGAGAGAAATACTTAGTTTGTCCCTTGTTATCTTGATATACATCCAGCAGAATATATATATAATTCCCTACATATATATATATATATATATATATATATATATATATATATATATATAATTATTTATTTAAAAATATGATTCCAAACACGCTACATAAGAGTTCTCATGTTTCAAAACAAGAGCCAAAACTTCCATATAATTATTTGAATTAAATTGAATTAAAGTAAGCTCTGATCCATCTTCAAGCGAAATTTTTTTTGGAATAACTTACTTCTGAAATTTACGTGTTTTAATAACATATTCATTATTGAAATCAAAATTTCTATGGTAACGGCTAGAGCAATAAAAATAAAAAGCGGTTAAGGTGTTAATAATTTGTATCAGTATAAAGTTACATTCACAGATGTCAAGTCAGGGTAAGGTTGGGGTGTCTAAATTTAAAAAGGAAGATGTTTTCGCCTTGTCTTGTTTACGTGTCTATGGAGATTTATTTATTTATTTTTTTTTTTTTTTCTGAAAGGGTTTTGTGTATATAAAAACTGCCGTAACATTTGTTTTTTGACGACTTCATAAAGGGTTATCTTTTTTTGTAGGGCATTTTACTTTGGATTATTTACCTAACGAGTTCTTTCCTAATTTCTATATATTTTTCATATATATATATATATATATACGACTCTCCCGTCGAATTCGGCGTACGATTTCGTAGGAAACTGACAACCCGACACCGGCAGATGAGATTTAATTATAACTGCTGATGGTTTTGTGCAGAACCAACCACACTTTGGTGCACTACGTGCCACAGGGTTTCCAAAAGACCTTCCGACCCTTTGAATTCAGAGTTGTCCTTCTCCTAGAACAGTTACCATCCATATAGAACCTAGTCTGTCCTGCTATTTACCCATAGCTGGAAGGAGAAGAGGATTCATACCTTTCCCAAGGGTATTAGTAAGTGAATGTAAATGGATTCGACTGGAATTCGAACTCGGCTCTCCGATTCCTCAATCCAAGCTGCTATCCATTACTCCACCGTGTGCGTGTCGTGCGTGCGTGCGTGCGTGCGTGCGTGCGTGCGTGTGTGTGTGTGTGTGTGTGTATATATATATATATCAAAACTTGTAATTGAATCTATGCGTGCGTGTGTGTGTGTGCGTGCGTGTGTGACTGTCTACTTATCATCTACTGGTGTTCTGTTTCTCCCTTTGTACTTTTGAACATTCTGATATTTGCGCTTTTTTTTTCAAATTTTCCATTTCCATCGACTTGACCTTAAAGCCAACACTCAGTAAAAGACCAGTCCGCCACCTTCACCAATGTCTCGATTCTTTACTCGCCAAAAAATCATTGATTTCCTACAGAAAATCACTTCATGTTTCCATTTGGAAGTTGCAAGTTCTTTGCAATAAAGCTGAGTTAATCTACAAAGAGGGGTTGTGTCAAACGAAGGGCATCTGATGAAATAGACGGTCTGTCGAAATGGTAAGAACCCATAGAAAAAAAAAGTAATATCACAGAAAATTCTCGAAAAAGTTTCTCTTTATTTTAACCAGCCTGAATATGATTGAATGGCACTCTCTCTAACCTTTTTTTCTCAAAAAATCTATCTACCTATCGTCTCTTACTTACGAAATGTTGCTTCCTACACACACACAAAAACAAACACACACACATAACTTAGAAGCAAAATGTCATAGGTATATATGTGCCTCTGCGTGTGTGTGTGTGTGTGCGTATGCATGTCTGTGTGTGTGTGCCTCATTTCGCGAACAATAAATGAAATACGGCAAGATGTAATACTTCGTGGCATGTTCCGAAATTTTACATTTCCATTTCTCTCTTAAATGTATTTTTATTTAAGTTACCTGTATTATCAATCGCCTTTCAATGTGCATTTATGTAAATTCACTGCCGATAACGATGATCACTGATGATGCTGTTTCAGCAACCTTAAATAAAAAGAGTAAATTTCAAACAATGTAATGATACTCACTCTATATATGTGCATAAGTATAAGTTATAATATAAGTGAAATTGGCAATATAACAGAGATGGATCTATGCTTAAAATTTGAAAATGGCAGTCATCACAGAACTCATAATTTACCAACCATACTCGTTGGGTTTCACGTTGTTTGTCACTATTTCTTTCTCTGTATACACACACACACACACACACATATATATATATATATATATATATACACATATATATATATATATATATATATATATATATATATATATATATATACGTGTGTGTGTGTGTGTGAAAATTCTCAGAGTTAACCTGTAGAAGACAACATTTATAAATATAAATGTCAATAAGAAAACTGTAATAGTTGCCAACGCGTTTCGTCCAGTGTGGACTTCCTCAAGGCAAAAAACGAAATGAATTTATTTAAACAAATTAACTAATAATAACAAAAACAAAAACAGAATATCCTTAGCAACTGGTAGTAATTGACGTAATTGGCATTAATTGACGTAATTTTCAGTTAACAGTATGAAAATAGCGTTCTCTAAATTTTTCCAGCAGAAATTTACAAAGCAGGAGTAATAGGTACAAATGGTTAGAAAAGTATAAAATATACATTGGGTGTCTTGAGGTAACTTTAAAAAAGGTGGTACAATCATAAAATATCTTTTTAAGTAAGAAAGCCTTAGAAATTGTACTAAACTACAGAATATGGGGAAATTAAAGCTGAATAATAAAAAAAAGATCCGATTGTACACTGGAAAATTTTTAAAAAATAACAAAAACCTACGATAATGATAGAAACATCTGCACATTTTTCAACAAAAAATAGCACTAATAATATTTCCGGATTAAAAAAAACATTTTAAAAGAGAGTCAGAAATTATGATGCGTTGTATACATACTAAAAACTTCCATTTAAGTTCATATGAAGTTGGATGAAAAGTAGAAAAAGCATATTTCATTTACCCCCATCACCGATACATTTCCAGTAGACAGGCTGCTGCTGCTGCAGCTTCTTCTTCATCATCTTCTTCTAAACCTTACGCCGTGTGTTTATTCATTTATTTATTTATTTATTTTTATAAAATAATATATAGAGAGTTCATATGCTTTTTGAATAATACGTTAGTAAAACAATTGACCGAAATCACCTGAAGATACTGAAAGGGTTGAAATCAGGGTAACAGAATCGGTTGATCTCCAATTTGTTATACTTAAAAGCTCTACATGTTAAAATTTTGTCTTTTTATATGTGTATTGAGCACTTTTTAATACTACTGTTTACAGACCATTAACTTATTATTATAATTATTATTATTATTATTGCATATATATATATATATATATATATATATATATATATATATATATAATAATTTTTTCTACTTAAGTGAACAGAGTGTCCATATTTAAAGACATAGCAACATGTGTGACATCATCTGTCTCTTCAATTATATCTCTAACGCTTTATATTGATCTGTTTTTTGGATTGAGTTCTCGCAACATCTCTCGATTTCTGACATATCCATTAAAATTGTCTATACAAACTGTTCTGTGATACATAATCTACCGTTGGAGAATCAAATCGCTATAAAACCTTCTTTACTTCCAACGACAAAGCAAGAGTTTCTCTACTTATGCAGCACCGAAAAGATGACGGTTTACGCCTACCATAGTTATAGTCTCTTTTAATCAAGATTAAAAGACCAGATAAGTCTTTGTGAATTTTGCTATATAAAATTGTTCCAGTTCTTTGATGTTTTAATACATACACTCTACCTGCAACTTGTTTTCCGATCAACTGTTGCATTTAACAGTTGATCGGAAAACAAGTTAGGGGACACTTATATATCAAGGGAATCAACAAATATGGAATTTTTTATAGCCACCAAGAGGGCATAACTCAGCATATCTTCAGAGATCTTCCGACAATTTCCATTACAATGTCATATTGCTTTTTGATGAGCCTTACAGAGCTAGAATGACACTAGCAGTTCGCTCGTCAGTGTATATGACGTGTGAAATCAATGTGACCTGCTCTGGTTATACAAAGATTTCAATTGTCTTCTCGTCCACACTAACCTATAGTTGTAATCATATTCGGCTAATATATAATACTTGCATTAGAGCCCGGCGTTGCCCGGGGATGTAACAGTAAGAGATAGATCAAGTATCGACCATCATAAAGACTGAAAAATAAAAAGATTATTGTTTAAGGTTGACAGACACCCATGTCTTAATTAGTTTTTTTTTTTTTTTTTTTTTACGAATTGGTCAAACAAAAACATTGTTTTCAATAGTTATGAGTCTATCGATTGAATAGAATTTTATTATAAACAATTGTCTTGTAAATGGAATTTTTAAAGCATTCTGAATGGAAAAATAAAGAAAAAGGTGGGCAAGACAATAAGAAACAGTACCTGCCAAAAAAAAGTGAAGTTTTGTTAAAATCGGTTGAAAAATGTAGGAAATCTGATCCCATATAAAAAGGAACACACACACACACACACACAAACAACCTGGGTTTTATAATAAGTATAACTCGATATGAGTTGTCCCCATTTCATTCAGGCAACAGAATCGTGTTTTATCGTGTTTTCAAATTGATTTCGTGCAAAAACAATTGTGTTTTTCCAATTTTTGGCGCTGTCAGAACCACCTCAAGGTAATTTTACGTAGTGTTGTGAAGTTTTGTTGAAATCGGTTGAAAAATGTAGGAAATCCGATCCAATATATAAACATAGAGACACACACACACACAAACAATCTGCGTTTTATAATAAGTAATATTATGAGGATAATGATGATCGTCGTCTTTTCGAATCAAAGGTGATTATTGGTTTAGTTCTGGCTGGTCCTATAACATGAATCTAGATGTGACTGATGAAGTCAATCCTGGGTTCTGAAGTCTCTTCCACCTAAAAGACGTAGATAAAAAGTTGCAGATTCTGTGGATGGAGTAAAATTTGTTGGTTATTGATGTATTTCTCTTTGGCAGCTCTCCTGTCTTCTATTTCATTGGCTCCGTTTGTGATATTTCTACGCCACTCAGTGTTGTTCTAGTCTCTCCACGGAATCAAATCAATCTTCAGATCTTTGAGGCAGGTCTTTGAAGCATTCCTTATGTAAAACATTTGGCCTTTTGCCAACGTATTTTTCAATAGATACAAAAAGCATAAGTAATGATGCAATGAATTGAATTCATCAGGATTAATGCAGCCCATTTATTTATATTTTTTCCACACGCATTTCCAATGAAAGCAACTTATTAATCATTTTTCCTTGCCAGATGTGGTTGAGAGATTTGGAATGACCCCAACACTTTCAATGAACGTTGCAATTTTCCCATCATCTTATAGATCTCGTTTCAAATTGTTGACATTGATTGTTCGGCGAACTCATTTTATGAATGTGTTAATTACTTAACATCGATTTATTGCAACCCTGAACATAGATTCTTATGATCTTCAACTTCTTTCAAGATCCTGTCGTATTATTAAAAATTAATGTTCTTATCGGTGTCACTGTCATCGTCATAATCTTTCGACTGTTAACTGAATTACAATATACATTATTTAATATACGAGGATAAATTTTTACTCGCTCTTTTGCCAATGAATAGTTATTATTAAGTGTTGCTCAGTTAGCGCTATTTTTACAAACTGTGATAGCGTAAGAGCCGGTCCAGGGATTGAATTCATTATTAAAATGCCAACAATTTCACAAATCGACGCTTTAATCCAATTCGCTATTTTCCGTATATATAAATCGACTAATTAAAAATAAAGTCTCTTTTCTTATGATCCTATAGATTCATTGTCTCAAAATGGGAATTGTATGTTTCAGACAATTATGGATTATTTCGAATATTATGAAATAAATAGTTCTTAGAATTACCATTCTTGCCATTTTAATGGAAAGAAATTAGCAACGAATATATAATATATATTTATTATTATTATTTTATTTCCTTTGATTTCTGATGTGTACTAATTTCTTTCCGGGTCACGGCCTGGAACCTAAGGTAAGAAATGGCATCATGACATTTTCCACTGGAAAACAAATAAAAATTTACATAAACAAAGCACTTCGTAAGGTGTGGGCTGTATTTGTGAAAACAATGTTTTGTATTTCTTTAAGGCATGGGCTTCCAGGAATCCCTTTTAAGGCATGACACTTCCAGGAATCTCTTTTTACGTCATAGGCTTCCAGATTTTTTTTTTTTTTTTTGATGTGGGGCCAAAGTTGGGACCACAGAAGTAAAACACGGAACACGGATTAGATGTAAGAAACAGGTTACAGAGATAGTGTAAGCGAAGCTTATTATATGTTAGTGTCCAATACTGGTAGTTGTACTAGACTTTCACTGTCACTCTCTCTCAGTCTCTGTCACTCTTTGTCACTCTCTCTAGAGTGCTATGTCTCCTACTTAATATAGACCTGGAAGAGTCTATTGTGTAGGTAGTTTCCGGTCTCACAATACCCGCCTTCCAAAGAGTTTTCTTTTTGAAAAGGAGAGAAAAAAATAAAACTTAATACTTTTTCCTCTTGGGATTTACGTCGAGCGGTTGAGTAAATTTCCTTTTCCTTCCTGAGCGTCGAACTTCAGGAGATACTTGGGGCATGTCGAGATCGAACTAGAGATCTTGATGCGTGAGCCACAGCTTTTCGCGAACCATCTCGCAGTTTATGTAAAATGCAAGTACCAATGCCGTACGAGCTTGCATCACTTGCGACTATGATGTCGAAACTAGGGTCGTAATGTGTGAGGGAGAGGTCTGAAGTAAGAGTTTTCTTGATTTTCTCGAATGCGTCTTGGCATTCCGGGGTCCATGACCATGGTTTATCCTTTTTTAAGAGTTGGTTGAAAGGCCCTCTCAAATTTTGCATGTTCTTAATGAACCCTTGGTAAAAATTAGCTAGGCCGAGGAAGCTTTGTAACGCTTGAACGTTATCTGGGGCCGGCATGTTTCTGATCGCGTTGGCTCGTATTTGATTGGACTTCTTTTTTACGTAGACCGTAGGTGCTGCTCACTCGCTGAAATATGTTTTTGACAGAATATCTGCTTGTTCGAGTCTATCTAACTCTTTGTTTATTTGCTCTAAAGCAGCGAAAGGGACATTCCGTTTCTTTTTGAATACCGGTTGTGCACCGTCCTTCACCTTGAACTTAGCTTTCATTTTAGTACATTTCCCAAGGCCGCCAGAAAAAAACCTGGGGAAATTTTTGTTTGAGTTCCTTTTTGAGATTTACCAAATTGGACGTTGTACTTTGTATCTTGCGACAAAATGTACTCATTGGGAAATCCCAAAGATTGAATTTTTCTATCCAGTCTGTTCCAAATAAGTTAACTGAAGTTTTCAATACATAGGCTTTGAGCTTTTTGGTAACTCCATTTAGTGTTACTGTAAGTATTACCTCGCCTAAAATGTTAATCTTTTCGCCAGTTACAGATTTTCATGTTTTATCCGTTTTTAATAAGGTCGGCTTGTTTAATTTTCGCCAAGTACGCCAGTTAATGGTTGAAAGATCGGAACCCGAGTCAAGCTGGAATTTAATGGAATTATTATATATACACAGTTACATATTTCCTTAAATTCCTATCGACAATATTGTCAGATTGAGCTTGCCTAACTTTATTTTTGGGTTTTCTCGTTCTGTTGGCGTACCAGCACGAAGTTAAAATATGCCCACTTTTATTGCAATTTTTGCAATATTTTTTGTTCTTAACTGGACAGAATTTCATCCAATGCCATTTACCACAATGGTAACATAGTCCGGGCGGTTTCTTTAACCTATTTGGGTTTTGGTTACTGCGGAATTTAGGACATGAGATTTGCCTTTTGTCTTTTTGAGGGGAATAGGAGGTAGACTTACATCTGATTTTATTTATCTGAGTCAACCTGATTCCTCGATAGTGTTTGAGTCACGCTTTACAGATATTACACTTTGGCAGTCCCCTGCCAGTTTTTGAAGAGTCAATCCTTGTTCGTTCTCAAGCTTGGTCAATACCCGTCGTCTGACTTCAGCATCTTCTGCTGATACTAGACCTTCTGCGAAAACTAAGCACTTGAAATCATCGGCTTCAGCTAGTTTAAAATCATTACATAGCTTGTTTGCCGATGCTGCAAACGTTTGAAAATCTTGCTGGTTGTTTTTGACTGTGTTCAGGCATTTCCAACGTTTGTGGAAAAAGGTTGTGTTAGGCCAGAATAGTTCCGAAATAATTCTGAAAAATCCTAGTCAGTCGTTTTCTTGGGTAGTATGAAGTCTACGAACCCAGAATGTTCTGTAGTTCCCAGTTTTCTCAATAGAAGACGTACCTTCTTTTTACTGGACCATTGTTCACAGTCTACGTTGAAAATATCTTCGTAGCGCCTGTAAAAAGCATCGAACGTTTTGTCGTTCTCTGGTACGTATTCAAAGGTTTCCATTGAATTGTAGATTGTACTCTGGGAGAATATTGTATCTTTTTCAGAGTTTGAGCCTTTTAATGCATTTATGAGTAATTCTTTAAGTTGTTTCTGTTGTAGTTCAGCATTCTGAAGCGTAATTCGTTGGAATTCCATTTGTTGTTTATGCAATTCCAAAAATAGTTGTCGTTGTCTTTCTTCTGATTTTTGTTGCTGATCCAAATTTAGTTTTAACATTTGGGAAACTACTTTTTGCAAATCTTCCATATTTAAAAATGACAGCGCTTTTTGTTTGCTTTGAAACACGTGTACTAAGAGGAGGTACACAAAAATATCTTGATAGATTTTTGTTCCTTTTTTTCTTTTACAGAAAAAAAATATGGACAGACAATTAGTTAAACTAAAGTAATTATGTGTTTAGCTTTTTTTTTAGATTCCGTGGTTTCGTTAATTTTGACGTAATTGAATAAATTTTCAGCAAACTTATGTATTTTTTTTTTATAGATGTACAAAAAGAGAAAACTCGCCTCAGTGAATTTGAGGGGAGAATAATTTTATGCACGAGTTCAATTCAGTTCCATAAAAAACATTTCGATAGTTTTTTTCGAAAACTTGAGTACAATGGTTATACTTCGGTTCTTGTATTGTCAGCTTGTTTTATGAAAAACTGTTTTTTTCTGTGTGTGTGAGTGTGTAAGAATTCGTATTTGTTATTTGCACAGACTTTAATATTCCGTAGATGTCGAAACACTGCTCGTCACTGATGTTTGGTATTGGAATATATATTTATTTTATAGACGCTGGGTGTTGCGTTTAAATCGCTAATGTAGTAATACCAGCTTAATTTCTCGTTCAACACTGCTGTGGGAACGCGTGGAGTTTCTCTGTATTTTTCGAGTACTCTGTCGCTATTGATATGGTGAGAACGAAATTCACGAATCTTTCTGTCGCCACTGTTGTGGGACTGACAAAGTATTGCGGTTTTTCGACGTGAATGCGTTTCTCGAATTCTTCGTCGATACAGATGTGGAACTGGTAAGGTATTTAGGTTTCGCCGTGAGTGCGTTTCTCGAATCCTCATCGCCACTGATGTGGGGCCAAAGTTGGGACCACAGAAGTAAAACACGGAAAACGGATTAGATGTAAGAATGATATATTAACAACAGGTTACAGAGATAGTGTAAGCGGAGCTTGCTATATGTTAGTGTCCAATACTGGTAGTCGTACTAGACTCTCACTGTCACTCTCTCTCTCTCTCTAACTCTCTGTCACTCTCTGTCACTCTCTCTAGAGTGCTATGTCGCCTACTTAATATAGGCCTGGAAGAGTCTATTGTGTAGGTAGTTTCCGGTCTCAAATTATTATTATTATTATTATTATTATTATTATTATTAATATTTCCTTTGATTTCTGTTGTGTACTCATTTCTTTTCGGATTCCAACCAGAGACGTAATGTCAGAAATGACATCATGACATTTTCCACTGAGCAATTTAAAAAAATATATTTTAGATAGATAAAGCCCTTCGTAAGTTGTGGTTAACCGTGTGAATAATTTTATTTGTATTTGTTTAATAGGAATCCCTTGAATGAGTCTACTGGAATCTTTTCCAACCAATCCGAATGTTTCAACTACATCAGGGATTGTTAATGTTCCCATGTGCCACATTTCAGATATTTCGATTTCAAGGTCCTTGTATTTTGGTAGCTCTTCAACGATACATTGCAGTCATCAGGCACTGCCATATCAATAAGGCGGCAATTTGTTTGTTTGCGGTCTCTAATAACGATGTCCGAATAGCTTTGATTTTTCTGTCTGTGTGTATCGAGTGGTCCCAGAAAATTGTTACAGTTATTATGTTTATTATTATTATTTCAAATTCAAATATCAATATCCTTTTTATACTGAAAATCTCAAGTTTAAACAATATCGATTAAATTATTTAGTGTACTGTCAATGAATGGAGAGAAATTCTCTTCAGAATGTTTGTGTTAATTCTTTCTATGAGGATAAATGATGAATGTCACAAAAAAAAATAATATTAGTCAAAACATACATATATATCGATGAGGAAAATAGTAATATAGAAATATTCAATTGAACCATGACTATTTGTCGGGATGAAATTGCTTTTAATTTTTGTTTGATGTAGATTTAAAAACAGAACAAAAGTTTAATTTTGGCACAAGGTAACATATTATTTATTTTACAATCCTACTTTGCTGTGTCCAAAAAAATACGATATGGCGCTAATATAAACATTGAGAGAAAATGTATTATCTAAGATTTATTCTGAAACAGTTTTCTTCTAAAAGTCGTGGAGGTCAATCTACCTATCTGCCGTCGGATATCTGACCAAAGATCCGTTGTTGGCATGTCACGTGAATTTGTCATTAGTATCTTGGAAGTCAGTCTCATATTACGCGGTAAGGAGATGGGCATCGTCAATTAATTTCCTTTGTCTAAAAGGAATGGAAATGGTACTAGTTCGAAAAGAAGCATATAATCAACCAGGTTGTTTCACTAGAATTTTTAGGTATTATATTAAGTCAAATGGAAAACTGCATAAGAAAAAAAAATCTTATTCCAATTCACGTTTCAACATGTTCCAAAGGCATAGCGTAAAAGATAACATTGCTTGAGGAGATCTGACACAATGAATCTGAGATCTTCACACGTATTTGCACAAATTACGATAGTACGTGCATGCAGAGAATCGCATCAAAATAAGACCAGGGCTTATTCTCTGAATCCAAAAGATTGGTAAGTGGTGCAAAGCACCGGAATTGTTGGATAATCCCGTATTTCAGGCCTTATTTTCCGTAAATTATTGGAACCGGCATTTTCTCTGCTTAGCTTGTTCGTTTTGCTCAAACTTCACACACATTCAAAAAGATTCTATTCTCCGAAGCCAAGGTTGATCAGTGGTCACCATCGCCTGGTTGAACAGCTATTGTTGGGGAAGAAACCCATGTGCTTTTCTTCAGTCCGCTTGACATGACACTTTCTCTTTTATACCTTTCAATCTAAGCTCGGATATTTTTTGTCTATTGTCCTTCCTTGTTCACAGGATTTTACTAGATCTTCTTACATGAGCAGTGCTTCTAATATCATTGCTAGTAAGACGATGTTTACAATGAGAACAATGATTTCTTTTTTTACCTTCTGATTCAAATTTTTTTTTTAGCCTCGTTCTTGTTTCGTTGGAGTTAGCGTCTTCGATCAATTTTTATTTTGCTTTTTTTTCTAAATAATTCTTTCGTTTTCTACACTCTCATACAAGTCAAAATGTCCTTTTTGCATGTGTTAGTTTTTTCTTCGACTATATTCGTTAATTTTCGGTTACCTCTTTTCTTTTCTTTTTTTACAGTCTCTGCTATGAGGTGAAAAGAAAATAAGATAATAAGGTAGAATAAAACATAAGAGAAAAACAAGGTAAAAGTAACTGTTAAAGAGGAAAAGATATTATAAAGAAAAAAATGAATTTTTTTTTTTTGAAAATTGATAAAGTATTAAATAGAATAACAACTGCAAATAACACGATGAGTTATGAATTCAGAAAGAAAATATACTTTAAAAGTTGTACCAGTATAGGATAAAATTATACAGATGCTCCAATATTACATAAGTCTGGCACAAGAACCAAATAAAAGAGTAACCAGTAAGGAGCGGACGTATTCTCGGGGTTTGAAGTTAACTTTCATTATCATTACTCAACGGTAGGTATTTACAAATTCATCACTGCGATAAGACATAATATATACAACTAATAATCGACGTATTGCGATATTTCTTCCAAAAATGGCATTTACAATAACCATATTTTACTCGAGTCAAAACCCTGAATCTTAATTGATTGATTGCTTTGTTTGTTTTTGTTTTTTTTTTTTTTTTTGGGGGGGGGTTACAAACTATCAACCATGTTTCGGTTATTTAAAACCAGGGATATTTCAGAATGTGAGAATATTTTGTGGATAATAATGCTTTACTGATACATGTCCTACTAATTAACCCATATCTGGGGAGAGGATATGGATTTATAATTTTCTCAATTGCATTTTCGCGTAAGTGAACATAACAACCCCAAATGGAATTAGAATTCGAATTTCCAATATTGAGCAGTTAGCTATTTCACCATATGCACATCAAAGCGGTCACTCATCTAGGTACAGACCAGGATCGACGTTGCTTAACATCATTTGTCGTACGGAAACCGGTGTTTCAACGGGATATCGTCGTCTGCTCCTAAAAGCTGGAATCAGTGTGAAAGATTCTACTCTCTCAAGTGCAATAAAGTTCGAGTCTGTTTTTCTTCTTTTCCTTTTAATTTCTTTTGTTTTTCTAAGATTTTCCCCTGTCTTTTTTTTATGTAAACGTTTCTTTGCTTTTCCGGATAGGTTTAGTGAATCACTCTACATCTTCTTTTCTTTTCGGGCAGGAAGGATTGTTGCTTTTTTTCTCTTTTTTCTTTCTTTTCCCATCCATTTATCTTTCTTTTTTTTTCGAATGCATTTTACAATTATTGCTTGTTCATTTTCTTTTTCAATGAGATAGAACTCTTCAAACTATCATTAAAAGATACCAATATGAAGACTAACCTCTTTACACTACAAATTCTCAAGCGTGTCTCGACATCAGGCTCCTGAAATACTCGTCTAAGCCTTATTTATTCTGATACAACACATAAAGAATATCGAACTAGCAGAGTTTGACTCGCATTACTCTGCAATTTGATTGATTGATTTTTTCAAAGGCTTATCAAAACTTTGAGGGATATTTTCTTTTTTATGAATCATTCAGTTTTCTGGTTTTTAGGGGGTCACGAGAGAATATTGCATTTAAATTCTATTTTTTAGAATGACAATGATTTTCCTACGCCTATTCATATCTAGGGTGCGGAGATCGATTCGAGCCTTTTCCAAAGGTACTTTAACGGAAGTGAACGCAGCCAATTCAACAGAAATTCGAACGCTGCATACCGATTTCTCATTCCGATCCTCTATCCTTTTCACCAACCGCACATCCCCATTTCTCTATAGCAGGTGATTAAATATTTACTCAACAACCCTTAGTCTATCAACAGGACATAAATATGGGGAACTCACTGTGGACTGAACTGACATACTTAATATCGGTCTGTGTGACAAAGTTATCAAACAACGCCCATTGGCAAGCTCTCAATATAAACATCTTCTAAATTTATTGTAGACTATCACAGGGGCACAATAATGGGGAATCCACTGAGGCAAATTCATTACGTTGTAATGCTCTGCTAGACAAGCTGGCTAGACAAAATTGAATGCCAGGAGACCAAAGTTGACATTTTCTAAATGTAGTTGAATTTGGAAATGTGCCATAATATTTGGACTATTGAGAATTGGACCCTCTAGTTTTGAGACAGAAAAACAGAGGTGGCACGAAAAATAAGCAGAAGGAATGAAATTAGTGAAAGTCAACATGAAAGGAAAAAAAAGAATGTAAGGGAATCACTAAAACCGAAAAAGAAATTAAGGAAGGAAAAAGAAAAATAGGACGGAAAAATAAAAGAAAACATTTTAAAGAAATTGAATTAAAAAAAAGGAAACTTTAGTGAATGAAGCAAAAAGTAAAACTAAGAAAAGAAGTAAATGTTGAGTAAAAAAAAGGAAAAAATTAAAAAAAGATCACTAATGAAAAACAAGCGAGCAAACATTTGAAAAAAATGACAAAATGAGATTGAAGTAAAACATGCAAGAATCAAAATACTGCCAAATTCATAATAAAAACGAAACAGACGAAAATAGGAAAAATAAATGCATTACATAATAATACATGAGAATTTTGTCAAAAATAGGACGAATTCAAAGAAATGCTTAAAGTAATAATAGGAAATAATTAAGACCTATTTAAGCAAATGCTTGAAATTATAGGAAAATAGAATTATGACATAAACAGAACGAATTGAAGGAAATTTATGAATTAATAATAAAAAAGAGTTAAAACAAATCCAAAGAAATGCAGAAAATAATAATAGGAAAAATGAAGACAAAATAATGAATATTGAAAGAAATGCTTAAAATAATAAGAACGAATTAAACGGAAAGGAATAATTTAAGGAAATGCATGAAATAATATGAAAGAACTCAGTCAAAATAGGGCAAATTCAAAGAAGTACAGGAAATATTTAAGATAAAATAGGCAAATTAAAGTAAAATATTGAAACAAAAAGAAATAAGACAAAAATAAGACAAATTCAAGGAAATGGATGAAAACAGAATGTACTAATAGTACAATTTCAAAGAAATGCAAGAATTAATAATACGAAATAATTAAGACAAATTAGGAAAAATTTGAGGAGATGATAATAAGAAAGATTTCAGGCAAAATTAGGACTACTTCAAGGAAAAGCATGAAATGATATGAAAGAACGAATAAAGACAAAATAGGTGAAATTGAAAGAAAATAAGAAAAATATGTAAAAAAATAGAACAAATTTCAGGAAAATCATGAAATAATAATAACACATGAATTTAGACAAAAATAGGATAAATTCAGGTAAATAATTGAAATATTAATCTGAAATACTTGCAATAATAAGAACCAATTATGACAAAAATAGGACAAATTCTAGGAAATGCATGAATAATATACAATAATTAGGATAAATATAGGAGAAATATTAAGAAAATGCATAACAATATAATAGAACAGATTTAGGACAAGAATAGGACAAAGTTTTGGTAAATGTGTAGCATAAGTGCAGACAAGATTTAAGACAAGTTTGGACAAAAATCAAGTAAAGATTATAATCGGAAGAACTTAATTAAAAATATGAAAAAAGAGGACAAAAATATAATAATCGAATGGATGCAAGAAAAATGAATACAAATCAATGAGGCGAGTAAAACTAAAAATAGAAAATTAAAAAAGCGAAATAATTAAATTGCTATGATGTAACAGTTTTACTTTATACGTTGATTCCTTCGAAAATATTTTCTAATTTTAGTTGTTATTACCACAATTGACACCCAAAACACTTTGTCTTTCTTTCTATCTGAATGTTTGAGGTGAAGTCTTGTACGATTATAGGTTGATTTATTCCGTCCTATTTACTCATATCTATTTTCTTTTCTTATAATATTCCAACTTTTTAACCACAGGTGAATGTCGTATTTATTAATGATTTAAAATATCAAATGGAACGCTTTGTTTGACCCACAGGCTTATGCCGATAGCCCTCACGTTAATGCATTTCAGAAATTGTTCGCTGTGACGCCGACCAGCTTCTGGTTCAAGTAGTGCAGTGATATCCACAAGCTCAATGGAAAATCAGATCGACATTCTAAGGAAAATTGACAGATACAAATTCGGAAATCTCTTTGGAATATCCCCGCGCCCAGCATGTAAGGAAAGAGGGGAAAATCACGGACCCACTCCTGATGGATCAACTAAAATGTTTCATTCATTTACGGAAGGTTAGCGAACGTAAGAGGTAACCGAAGAAGGTTAGAGAGTGCAACGGTCGAAATATTTTACCTCAGATAGTCAAGGAAAAGGAATACATTTATCATAAAATTATTGGATAATGTTTGCAACAAAAATAATACAACGGAAAAGGGAAAGAAAAAGGTTACTTGATTTACTGATTCGTTTTTTGTTTTTTTTTTGTTGTTTTTTTACAGATTCGCGGCCCTTTTCAGGTTATTTAACACCAGAAAGGTTTTTTTAGATCATAAGAAATTTTTCCAGGTAATAATAGTTTAGTGATACATGTCTTACAAATTAACCCATATCCGGGGGGAGAAGAGGTGAATTCATACTTTTTTTTCCAATATTACTTTTGCATAAGCGAACGTAATAAACTCAACGGAAATTGGAACTCATCTCCCCGATTAACAATTACGAGCTGTTACCAATTATACCACCTGGTATTCACCAATCTAAGCACTGTCCAGGCTCGGCGTTGCTTAACTTTAATGATCGTACGGGAAGCGGTGTTTAAATGTGATGTGATCGTAAGCATGGAGGAAATAAGAGAGTGGTAATTGAAATGGCAATATTAACCATTTCCTTATAAGGAAGTTCCGAAAAAAAAATGGTACAAGATGCAATAATAAAATACTGGTAAGAAAAGGCTAAAGAAGAAAGAGTGAAAGAAAAAAAGGGGTACAATTGAAAAAAAGAGAAAGAACAAGTTATAAGCGCAACATATTCGCGAAAAAGAGAAGGAAATCAAAAAAGAAAGAATATGAAGGAAAGAGAAAGAGAAAGAAAAAAGCACAAAATGTATCCGAAGGAAAGAGAAAAACAAAAAAATGAAGTAAAATGAAAGTACAAGCTATAATCACAAAATGTACCGCTCCCCCTCGAATAGGGAAAAAAAAAAGAATGTGAAAGGACAGACCGGAAATAAATGCAAAATGTGTGCGTTCAGAAGAAAAAGTAGCAGAAGAAAAAGAAAATGAAAGAGGAAAATGAATGAAAGCAAAAACAGAAGCCGCCATCATTATCGTTGAAACAGTTGCATATTTCACATTGCTTCTAAGAATCAAGTATAGGGCCCAAATAAAATGTGGGCAATTCGAATTCTGAAACTCCACCATTGAAAATAGGATCATTGATTGTAAACAGTTTTAATACAACACATTTGACTTATTCGAATCATATGACATTAGTCAGTCTACACTGCAATCTACAGAACGTCTTGGTTGCACTCAGAAGGATGTGTTGATGCGCCCATTTGACGTTAATGATTCTGACTATGAAATTGCAGAACTCCTCGTATTTACAATAAATCAATGAATCATTCATTACGACAAACGTCACTCACATTTAGACAAAACAATTGTTTTACTTTTCTTATTAAACAAATCTGTGCAAGAGGAAAACTTTCTTTCGTTAGTAGCATGTCTAAAAGTATAAAGAGAATTTCAGATTAAAGAAGCAAAAGCGGAATGGTAAACGAATAAAGGAATAAAAGAAAAGTTGCTAAATAGCCTTCCGACTTGTGGGATCATCTTTCAAGAAAATAGGTTTAAAATAATATCATTAAATTATCTCCCTTGCAGATTAGGCTGCTTTTGTAAATTTTCTTTTATAAAGAATATTTGTTCACATTCAATAAAAGTATTTCTGGCTGGATATGCTGAGGATTTATTTTCATTATTTTGGGCTATTCTATTACATCTAGACTAGTCGTCTTTGTGGTTATATTCCGGAAAGAAAGGCAAAATTAATTTTATATATTCTTCATATATTTATCTCATCACATTAATTAGTTTGTTTACAAATATTTCTTGTGCATTAACAATAAACGCATAATATTCCATCGTTTAGTCCTTATTAGAGAATTTATTGCATGAACTATTTACATCATCACTCTTTTGTCCTAATCTGTATTGGCATATTCACGGCATTTCAGCCGGTGTACACTCCGGCCTTCTTCAGATGATATACCTTGGAATTTCGAACTGAAACGTTCATTTAGTCAATAGGGGTAAATTCGAGCGTATATCACCTGAAATAGGTCAGAGTGTACAACGGCCAAAACGTCGTGAATATGGCAACAGAGATGAGAACAACAGTCCAAATTATGTAAATAATGTAAATAGTTACAATAACCTCAATTCAAATGTTATTTCATGAAGTAAAATAACGAAGATACTTTTTAAAAAAAATTCAAAAATATTACGTGAAGCTGAAGAGTGCCTTGAACTAATTAACGAAACAAATATTGAAAACATATTCACACATTAAGGAAGAGCTTAATCACACAACAGTTTCCTTTTACCAGACTAATATTTGTCAGTTTTGAATTACTGGTTCAAACTAGTTAACATATCTTGTCACCGTTGTTTTGCGACTTTGAACGAAGCTATAAAATAAGAAATAACTGAAAAGTCAAAAAGAAAAGTATTTTAAGGTGTTTCTTTGTAAATTATATTATAAATAAATGTTTAAAATATTCCGATAAAGGTGGTTTATAAGCTAATTTAATGAGAAAACTTTTGGGCAAACATTTTTCACTCGAACAGAATTATGGCAAAGTAACGATACATTAATTGAGGTTTATTAGAGCATTTCCACTTCTTTATGGGAATGGTTTAATTAAATTTTG